>RCWM02001431.1:0-27404 GCA_003667255.2 Euschistus heros
TTTGGCATTTTCAAAGTTGATAGTTTAAAATCTTGTTAACAACTAGCCCTTTGTGCTAAATCAGAAGTGGGGAATCAAATGGGAAGCGGGGGGAGTAAAATTTCTGAGGAAACGTCTTAGTTCTAGGAAGTACGTCGATCCTCAATGTTTGCCTAAATCCTCAAAGCTCCCAATTCAATACGATCATTTAATATTAGTACGTCACAAACACATTTGATTTTAATTTCAATTTAAAACTAATCAAACCTATTTAATATAAATAATTGTTATAAATGTTGCCTAATAATCGTAAGTAAAACTTTCAAAAAATAAATGGTTAAGTGAATAAAATTAGATGAATTTGGTTCAATTGTGCAATTTCGTGCAGTAAAAACCGAATTCGTGCAGTTAAGCTCAAAAAGTCAAATTTGTGCAATTTCGTGCAAAATAAAATTTGAGAATAAGAATCCTCAGGTTATGAATGAGATAACTGCTTGGGTTAGAGAGCGCTAAATCAAAGCGAACTAAATGTGCAATAACACAGAAATCCGGTCTCTAGATATGATCAATTCCCTGAATATTTAAAGCAGCGATCTATTAAAAATCTATGATGAATAAGAACATCACTTTTGTCGAAGCCAAAGAAATAATTACTGGCAAACCATTCCGAGCAGCCTTAGTTAGTAAAACTCCTAACCTAAAAAATGATAACTCTTTTCCTAGCTTACATTATGAAAATCGCGTACCACTGAAGAGACCGAGAAACATTTCACCTGTACTTGTCGATCAGACTTTTGAAGATTATAAAAAAATTATTCATTGCGACAAAATTGATTCTGCTCCAATTGTAAATAATCCTTATAAGCCGAGAAACGACACTAATACTAATACTACAGAGGAATTCAGATATAATAAAAATGTTGAGAAAATTACAGAAAGATTTTTTAGTATTTTAAACACTATTATTGACGTCGAGAAATTAAATCTTGGTAAAGAGAATTTAGAAATATTGGTTAAAGAGAGAGTATCAACCCTTGACCAGTAATGCTATTGTTGATATATACTACAAACAATGCAACCATTGTTTGCCATGTCCATTGTTTATTAATGATTCCGATACAACAGTATATTTATCGTTAATTATTTTAAATCAATTTCTGTATTTTAATTATGTACAATATTTTACAATGGAACATTAGATCTGTAATGTCAAATAAAGGGGCTTTAGAAATATTTTTAACTCAATATAATATAGATATTGCTATTTTAAGTGAAAATTGGTTTAAACCTAACACTTACGTAAATTTTCAAGGTTACAACAATATAAGATACGATAGATATGATGGTAAAACTGGCGTTGCAATTTTAATTAAAAACAATATTTCATATACAGAAATTTACTCAATAATTGAACCTGGCGATAATTTCCAGGCAGTCAGAGTTAGGGTTCCTTTCGAAGGTCGCTTATAATTTCATTATATGATTTTATAACCCAACTGACTATAATCTTTCAACCTCAGACTGGGATAAATTTCTAGGTAGTGTCCCGAGACCGTGCTTGATAGGGGGGACAGTAACTGCCACCATTTAAACTTCGGCTGTAGTTTCACTAATATAAAGGCGCGAAGTTTGAAAACATCGATTGATAATTTTAAACCTTGTATTACTGAACGATGGCTCTCCTACTAGAGTTAAAAACATTGTACAAAAAATAGATAGTGCTGTAGATATATCTCTCGTGTCTCCCGAATTATCTCTTTTATTTGATTGGAAGGTAACCGATGACCCCCTGGGTTCGGATCACCTACCCCTGCTTATTTCTCCAGTAAATACAAGTCGCTTTAAGTGTTTCTATTCGAATGTTTTTACTTTGAAATGGAAGTTAAAAGACGCTGATTGGGGGAAAAATATAAAGAGTTAATGAGCCAATATTCTAACCACCAAGAACTATCTACTAATAGACTCAGTTATGATCTTTTTATGACTAATATAAATAATGCAGCTGCAAAATGTATCACCAGGTCCAATATATCTCAGTCTGGAATATCAGGGAATCCTTGGTGGAACTTGGATTGTCAACAAGCGATAAACAGTCGTGCTAAAGCATATTCAGTTTTTAAACATAATAATAGCTTTGAAAATTTTCTAGCATATAAAAAAGCAACTGCACGGGCTAAAAGGTTCATAAAATTAGCCGAAAGGAAAAGTTGGTCCGACTTCTGTAATTCTCTAACTAAGGAATCAGGGTGCACATATATATGGAATACAATAAAGAAAATAAAAAATAGAAAAATGGAAAACCGCCAGCCACTTCAAAAGGGAGACTGGGTCGAAGAGCTTTTCGATATCTTATGTCCACCAACAGTAGAACGGAATGTCGATGATCAACCCGTACCTCAGGAACCCTATTTCATTATGCCTTTTACATTAAACGATCTTGAAATTGTTCTGAAAGACACCAATAATACAGCCCCTGGATACGAAAGAATCCATTATCCAATGTTATCTAAGTTTTACCAGTCCGGTCTAAAAAATTACTTTTAGAAATTTTTAGTCATATTTGGAATACTGGCCAGTTTCCCATAACATGGAAAGATTATATTGTTGTTCCTATTAGGAAGAAAGGACGAAATGTAATGAAGCTGCATCGTTAATATTAAATCTATACCACGAACGGAGGGTTTTTATAATAATAAAAGGGGATCATATTGGACACGGAAAACTAGTAAGGGTCTGCCTCAGGGAGGTATTCTTAGCTGCTTGCTTTATGCTATTTACGTTTCCGAAATAAATCGTAACTTAACTGGATCGTGCAAATTAATTCAGTACGCAGACGACATCTGTCTCTATGCCTCAGGTGAAGACTTAGACTCCTGCAAAGTAGCACTATCATGTAGTATAAATAACTTAGCAGGCTGGTTAAATGATAAAGGACTGACACTATCTGCACGAAAATCGGGAATCTGCATATTTAGTAGAAAAAGACATATTCTCCCCTAATCAATAGGTTCGATCAACTTTCCTTTAAGGCGTCATGTAAAATTTTTAGGTTAGTCATTGACCAAAAACTCTATTGGAACGATCATATTCAATATATCCTGACTAGTTGCGAAAAATATATTAATGTTTTGAGAGCGGTATGTTCAACTAGATGGGGAGCTGACCCATCCATTTGTTTAGTTTTTTATAAAGCTACAATAAGGTCTGTAATAGATTTTGGGAGTATGTTCTACGGTATTTCATCTAAATCAAAGCTAGCTGCTTGGGCAAATTACAATCTAAAGCTATTAGGTTAAGCTTAGGTTTTCTAAATAGCAGACCTATTTGTAATATTCTAATGGAAGCAAGTATACCCCCTTTATCACTAAGAAGAAATATGTTAAGCTCCAGATTTGTATCAAAAACTGTTATCCGAGTTGTCTCCGGTAAACAATAATCTAATTCATCTAGCTACTTTAGTTCTCACCCACCCCTACTGGAAAACTAAAAGATCTCTGCCATTAATTGAAGCGTTTTTTAAATCTATCTCCGCACAAAGACAAAATCTCAAGCCACCTGAAATTGCCTGTTTTCAATTATAGCTATGAAATTATGACGTACAAACCGGATATAGTACACCTCCCAGACCCGATAGGTATCCCACCTTCCCAGTGCAATTTCTTTTTTCAGCATCACATTAGAACTAGTTATCCAGGCACCACAGTAATATACACGGATGGTTCAAAGAGCTCTATCGGTGTTGGCACTGCCGTTTTCGATCCATGTAATGATTTTTCAAATTCGGTATCACTTTACAACTGCGCACGCGCCTGTATCGTACGGTAGCACGTTAGATCTATCTGTGTTAAGTGTCCTTTTAACCAGTGTTTTAGAATAAAACAGCATGTAAAAAAAAACATTGTGAACAATCCATTAGGATTTAAACAGCTTGTTTATAAACTATATAACAGACATTTGTGTTTACGAGTGGCATGAGACTGGCGTGTACTGTGGACATCTTATCTAGCAGTACCCCCACCAGGCTAAGCCAGTACTTTGCCAGTCGCTGTCGGAGGAGGTGCTACTGGCATTTTCCTCTGATTATTACGTATTGTTATACGTATACCTATACATCTATCTATCTATCTATATATATATATATATATATATATATATATATATATATATATATATATATTTTTTTTTTTTTTTTTTTTTTTTTCGTTTTCTTCTCTTTATAATAATTATATGAGCACTATAATAGCATGCGATATTTCCTTATGGTAATGTCCAGTAAAAAGACGAACCCTAAAAGATCTAGAAGTTTAGGAAACACCCAGGAACTCCCAGCAAAACAAAAACCAAAACGCTCAAGCAGAATAACTTCTCCAGTCACACCAGAGAACACAACAGACATGGAATCACTACCAGGCAGGGGCGGATCGGGCCACCGGGATACCGGAAATCTCCCGGTGGGCCGGCCAGGAAAAGGGCCGGTGGGGCCGGGAAATAAAGGAAAAAAAAGTAAATATTTACGTTTTATCGGTTATAGGAAAACTAAATCCTTATAAAAAAAAACTCCACTCGAGACTTGAGGCCCTATTTGGCCCCCTAAAAGGCGAAATTTCTTGACGTGCATAGTCTAAGTAAACACTGCTTCTTATCAAGTTTTGTAGAGTATTGAAAGTTTCTTCAAATCATTCCATCATTTTGGAAAATTATTAAAAAAATTGTTGTTTGAATTAAATTATATGCTTTAGCATTATTTACAACCTTTCAACGCCCTAATAAAATGAAAGAGGGAGTATGGTTAGAATTTAAGTTCATATTGTGAACTAGGTTATCTTTTGTGAATATGATGGGGGGAGGGGAATAGTGGGAATGGAAGAGCATTTGCCCGGTGGGCCGAAAATTCCCGATCCGCCCCTGCTACCAGGTCCTTCAACCCAAGTGTTTACTGATGAGACGCCATTCTTTACACCTAACCCTTACCACGTTTTGTCAAATACATCAGAGACAATAGAGACTAATACCACCCAAAAAGAGATTAAGCCCCCGCTCATCTTTGTAAGAAATATAAAAAAAATTGAGCTCCTTTCCGTGCAATTAAATCAAATAGTAGGCACTGGAAAATATACATTTCATAGCCGGACAAATGACACAAAGATTATGCCAGACTCGCCAGAAACGTACAGAGAAATTGTGAAGTACCTGTCAGATACCAAGGCAGATTTCCACACCTACCAACTTGAACAGGAGAGATCACTTAGAGTGGTAATCCGGCATTTGCACTCATCAACACCAGCCGATTTTTTTTTTTTTAGTGTTTTTCCTTTCAGCAGTAACCACCAGCCGATGTCATCGAACAAGAACTGACTGCCATGGGTTTTAGGGTCAGGCAAGTTATAAATGTCCAAAGGGAAAATAAAGACCAGTCGGGCGCATCAAACAAAATAGCCTTGCCTATATTTTTCGTCGACCTCGACAGAACACGTGGGGTTGAAGAAATTTATAACGTCAGCAGACTTTACTACACAAGAGTAGCCATAGAAAAGCCATACCCTAAGCAGGAAATAGTCCAGTGCCACAACTGTCAGGCGTATGGACACACAAAAAGGTATTGCTATCACGTACCACGCTGTGTAAAGTGTGGTGAACAGCACAAATCTGAAGAGTGCAATAAATCTAGACAAACACCTGCAGTTTGTGCATTATGCCACCAAGGGCACCCCAGCCAATTATAAGGGGTGTCAGACGTATAAAACTATAAAATCAAGAATCCAGACAACCTCTAGAAGGGAAGAGCCATCCAGACCAAGACAGCCATCCAAACAAGTTAACCAAGCAGTGAGCTTTTCTGAAATGTTAAGAGGCCCAGAACCAATATCAAATCCTCAGGCACTGCAGCAAGTTGAACCTGCCTCTCACTAATCCCAAATTCCACATCCTTTCGTCGCTCATTCAATGCAAAACCCCTATGCCACCAAACCAAATTACATTCCATACATCCCTCCTCCTCCGAATTCCTCTGACCTCACCAACATACTATCGTCTTTCCTCTCAGAGTTCAAATCTATCGTTACCCCTCTCATAACCCTCCTTTCTACTGCTCTATCACATTTTGTAATCCCACCACCCAGAAATCCCTAAATGTCATCATTCAAGTCACTTTCGATCCTCCTGTGGAACGCTAATGGTGTTCGCAGTCACACTAACGAACTAACTACTTTGTTACAAGACAGACAAATCGACGTTGCCTTGATTACCGAAGCAAGACTAACCAACAAACGACTATTTAACATACATCAGTACGAAACATATCGGACTGACCACCCAGATGGAACAGCTCATGCTGGATCCGCTGTCATCATCAGCTGTCATCAAACATCAGCAATGGGGAGCCAGAACAACCAACTCCCGCGGGCGAACACTGATATCTGCACTAAATTCTTGTCCTTGCAATATCCTTTCCCCCGGCTCTCCCACATATTGGCCTACCGATCCTAATCGTAATCCCGATCTCCTAGACTTTTTTATCCACAAAGGCCTAGGGCCACTTAATCATTCCATTACCCGCCTAGACGACCTATCATCAGACCATAGCCCATTAATCTTAAACCTATCCGTATCACCAATTCCTAAATCACCCTTTCCCTCATTTATCAGAGGTCCAGTAAACTGGAAACTCTTCCAACAAATCCTGACCGACCAAATTTTTTTTTTTTTTTTTTTTTTTTTCCAAGCCCCTATTGGATGAATCATCTGAAGTAGGATGGGATTTCTATGGATGTTTGGCATTTTTCTGTACTGGGTACACTGTAAGGCCAACAGGAAGTTATTGAAATCTTGTGGGTGTGGGTTTCAGAAAGCTTATAATATTTAGGTGATGGGGATCACCTAAATGTTGTTGTTAACTAAACTTAAAACTAAAAACTAAGTTTTTTTTTTTTTTTTTTTTTTTTTTTTTTTTTTAATCCTAATACTTACTATCTTATATCTAGAAAAGTTAAATGTCCTTGTGGTCACTTTCTGACCAGTGGCCAGTGGGATCTGATTGGCCCGTTGCTTCAGTGGGCTCTGATTGGTCCGTTGGTCCAGTGGGCTCTCATTGGTTCGTTAGTGTTTGTTGCCAGCGCACCGGGGGTGGCGCCGGTGTCAAGGTTCTGAACAGGGGGTTCGTTAAGAACTGCAGAGAGTCCAGAAACTTGACATGCCGGCGTTGGATGAACTCCGGGATAGTCGGAAGATCGAAGATCTCGTGAAGGTCTTCTGGCTTCTTCTTCTTCAGCGATGTAGACTTTGCCATCTTCTTCAGCATTGAGTCCTGGAACCGCTGCAGGTGACCGACCAAATTGACCTCAGAGTTGCCTTAAAAAACCCCGGAAAACCTGGATGATGCTGTTCACTCCTTCACTACCAAAATCCAGCAAGCCGCTTGGACAGCATCTTTACCGAATAATACCCCTAAAACCCTCCAAAAAAAATCCATTACCCCAAAATCTTTTAGACCTCATCCATGCCAAGCGCCATTATAGAACAATGTGGCAACGCACAAGGCATTTATCCGATCGTTGCACCTATAATTACTACACGAAACTAGTTAAGCGTGAATTGGCTTCCTTTAGATCCCAGTCATTCAGTACCTACCTCTCATCCCTTTCCACTCATGATAATTCCCTCTGGAGCATAACAAAGAAAATCCTAAAATCCAAGTCCATCTCCCATCCCCTCCGGAGAGGTGATGGCTCATGGGCATATCAGACATGGAAAAAACAGAGGAACTATACAACCACCTTTCCCAAACATTTACTCCAAATCCTGGACCTTATCCCGATCAATCCAGTTCAGTTGAAGAGTTCTTATCTTCTCCCATTCCACTCTCTTTACCTCCCAGAGCAGTGAACCCCTCTGAGGTCAAATTCCTACTTCGAAAACTAAACAAAAGAAAATCCCCTGGCTATGACCTCCTTACTCCTCAAATCCTCCGCCAACTTCCACATAAAGCAATAATGTTTCCTCACCTACATCTATAATTGCATCCTACGCACAACCCACTTTCCTGTCTTGTGGAAACACTCCGTCATAATAACTTTCCTAAAACCAGGGAAACCTCCTAACAACACTTCTTCATATAGACCAATTAGCCTACTTCCTATCCTATCTAAAATATTCAAAAAAATCCTGCTTAAGCGTATCCTATCCATACTTGATACTTCCAGTTTCCCCTCCCATCAATTTGGATTCCGTCCAAAGCACTCAACAGTTCAACAAGGCCTTCGTCTTGTTGACCATGTGTCCTCTGTTCTGGAAAGAAAGCAATACTCTTCGGGTGCCTTTCTGGAAATTGCTCAAGCTTTTGACCGCGTTTGGCACACCGGACTGCTTTTTAAACTTAAGAACCTACTACCACAAACTCTCTACCTCATCCTTCATTCCTATCTTACAAATCGCTCCTTCCGAGTCCGATGCGGCTCTGAATTTTCCGACTGCTATTCTATCCCAGCCGGAATTCCTCAAGGCAGCGTTTTGGGTCCTGTCCTTTACATCCTCTTCACAGCTAACGCTCCTACCACTCCTGGCACGTTCCTTGCAACCTTCGCTGATGATACAACGATACTATCATCACATAATGATCCCAAAATAGCCTCTTCTAACCTACAAAATCACCTCTCAAAGATTGAACTATGGTGCAACAGATGGAGAATAAAAGTCAATGAATCCAAATGCACCCACAAGACTTTTACTCTACGTCGTAGTTCCTGCCCAACTCTTATATTCAATAAGATCCCATTACCCAGATCTGATACAGTGCGATATCTTGGTTTCATCTTGGACAAAAGACTCACTTGGAACCCACATACTAGACTTAAAAGACAAGAACTTAATAGAAGATTCGGCCAGCTATACCCCATACTATGCAAAACTTCAAAAACTTACAATAGACAACAAGCTTTTAATTTACAAGACAATCCTAAAGCCTATCTGGACCTACGGACTAGAAATTTGGGGAACAGCAAAACACTCGAACATCAAACGTATCCAATCCTTTCAATCCAAATTCCTGAGAACCATAACCAACGCCCCATATTATGTCTCAAACAAAACCTTACATAACCATCTTAATATACCTTTTGTCCTAGAATCCATACCTCTCAAATTTTCAAAATTTCATCAAAAAAACTTACGCAGCATCCTAATCCATTAGCACAATCCCTATCCAGCTCCACTCACCCCTATAATCCTCCTCGCAGGTTAAAAAGGCAGTGGCCTCGTGATCTATTATAAAGTTCACTCATGCTCTGAGTGACTGTAGTTTAGCGCTCTCACTCAGCCTCCACTGGTGTTATCTTATACTAGTGACGCAGCTGAGAGAGAAGCGCTGGAATCTCTTGGGGCCTGACTTGTTCCTCCATAAGTGGAGGTACAAGGCAGGTCGGGGGGATCCCTCAGATGTGTATATATTGTAAATAAAGTATGAATGTATTTTTAAGATTTAATTTAATTTTAATTTTTTGTTTTCTCTTTTTTTATTATTTTTTTTATTTATTTATTTTTATTTTTATTTTTATTTCACTTTATTTATTGTATAGTTTGAGGTACTTTGTTTATTTATTTATTTATTTTTTTTTTTTTTTTTTTTTTTGTAGTACATATTATGTGATTCTGTACTTATTTTCATTTTTTTTTTTTTTTTTTTTTTTCTCGGAACGGCCTTAAAGACCACGCGAACATCATGATTACGAGTTCTTTCATTTCATTTATTTCTCCTTCTCATCCAGTACTCCCTCATCATTTTCGAATGTCTTTGCTTCCTTTCCTCCGTCCAGGCAGTTCCCCTCACCGATCTCCCTCCACCCACAAGAACTGTAGTTTCCTGTAATTTCTTTCTATAGCTTTCACTGTCCAAACAATCCCGATCCGCTATTCCCAACCTCTTCATTTCTTCTATCACCTGCTTGATGTACGCTGGAGCACTTTTTATACCCTCTCATCTTTGAGAAGACAGCCTTATTTAGTCTTTCTGGAGGCATTCTCACCATAAGTCCGTAGAATCTCAACCTCCTAATCCTGATCTCTGTTTCTAGGTCTCTTAGATCTCCATAAATTTCTTTGTTAGGCCTCAACCTGTACCCTTCTGGTGTCTTTTGAGGGCCATAGATCTTTCTTAGAATTTTCCTCTCGATCTTTAGGAGTTTTTCGAGGTTGGGGAGACACATGGTTTCCATCCTGCATAGTATGACTGGTCTGACTACTGTGCTATAGTGCCTCAGTTTTGCTTTGATGGAAAGATTCTTCTTATTATATATGTTGTCAGTCAGAAAGCTTAGTTTACCTAGTTTGGTTATCTTGTCTTTAATACTTTCCTTTTCCTGTCCGTTGCTACAGATGGTTTCACCAAGTATTTAAACTTATGGGTCACTCTTATTGTTCCATATTTGCTTTCCACCGATTTCTTCTGGAAGTTTGTGTTTGTTGTCATTAATTCTGTCTTCTCAAAGGAGATCTGTAGGCCGGCTCTTTCCGCAATTTCCTTCAACATATTTATCTGGTTAACTGCCTCTTCCTCCGACTCTGCCAACAATGCCAGATCATCCGCATAGGCAAGACACTTGACTTTAACGTGATTGTACTTAGTCCCTATTTTTGCACCTGTGTTGTCAGTTTTCCACAGTTCTTTCATGATTTTGTCAAGGACCACATTGAACAGTATTGGGGAAAGGCCATCCCCTTGCCTCAGTCCTGTTTTAATTTGGAAAGGTTCACTAATGGCTCCCTGGAATTTAACTTTAGATTCTGTGTCTGTGAGGGTTAGTTCTATCAGTATTGTAGTTTTCCTGTCCACTCCATACTCCCTCAAAACATCAAACACAGTCTTCCTGTCAACTGAGTCATATGCCTTCCTGAAGTCCACAAAGGCGATATAGAGGTCTTTCTTTGGGTCTTTTCTGTAATGTCTGATTAACAGTTTCAAGCTGAGAATTTGTTCCGCGCAGGACCTCCCCTTCCTGAAACCGCCCTGATATTACCCGATTTTAGGGTCCAATATAGGGGTTATTCTATTAAGTAATGCTTTGGAAAAAATTTTGTATCTGACCGGCAGCAATGAGATCCCTCTGTAGTTGTCTGCATCTGTTCCTTTCTTGTGCTCAGGATCCTCAGGAATCCTTTCCTCAAACCAGATGTCCATCATCAACTCCGCCACCCTTTTCCTGAAATCGTCACCCGTCAGTTTCCACATCTCTGCCACCACCCATCTTCTCCCGAAGCCTTGTTGTTCTTGGGAGCTGAAATTATTTCATCGAGCTCCTCATCATCAGGAGGGTCTGAATCCATCCAATGTGTGTTGTCAACAGTACTTAATTTCCCTTTAGGTTCCTCGCAGTTTAATAGGTTTTCGAAATATTTTGCTAGTATGTCACAATTCTCTTCCCTTGTCTGGGCCAAACTTCCATCCTCTCTTCTTAGCACCAGTGCCTGTGGTATATAGCCTTTAACTTTTTGCTTGAATGCTCTGTAAAACAGTCTTGCGTCGTTCTTACTGAAGCTTTCCTCCATTTCCACTAGCTGTTCATTGTGGAATTCTCTTCTTCTCTTCCTCAGGACTTTGTGTGTCTTTTTTCTTTCAGTCAAATACTCTTGGTAGTTTTCCGTTGTTCTTATTTTCATTTATTATTTACTTTTATTTATTGTTCACTTTCTTTGTTTTTATTTCATATTTTACATATTGTGTGAATGGATCCATTGAACCATCCATATTACTTATTGCCCACATTGAGGCAGATTTTAATACTTTCCTTAAATAAAAAAAAAAGTAGAGATTTGAAATTAGTATAACTTTTGACTCGAAGAAGCTACGATGTTCGTTTAAGTTTTAATTGATTTAACGTTTATCAGAAATCTCAATATATCTTGTTTGCTATTTGTGTCGTACTTTTCGTATCACAGACCTATAATGAATAAAGTTTTATTTTAACACAATAAATATTAGTTTCCTTGATTTTATTGTATTCCATGACACAGCCACACACTGATTTTTTTATTTTTTACTTTTTTTATTTATCTATTATTATTATTATTTTTTTTTTTTTTAGAACTGATGAATGTTTAACATTCGAAACTAGTTTCCGAATAAATTATTTCCAATAGAAGTGGCAATTAATTCATCAATCCTAATTGTGATGTATAACATTATTTAATGATAAGTAGTCGAAATATTCTGGGTAAAACCTATGCCAAAATTGCCCTTAGTAATTTACAAAAAACTAAACATAAATCTTACCTTGAAACAGTTTAGTCCGTAACTACTACGCCAGACACACAATAAATTACTTAAATTAATATATATTTCGAACTCAATGCTTTCACGAGCTCCAAAAAAAAAGATGGGCGAAAACATCATTTTAATTTACCACATGGAACGAAATGGTCTAATTATCATGCAAAGTTTTAAAAACACCATAGATATGGCAGTGAATTATTGTATGGTTGAGTAAATAAGAAACAAAAGAATCTGGGTTTCCGTATTAGTGCCGCGACGCATTACGGCATTATCTCCATGGAAATGATTACCAATTACATGACTTGAGGTAATTAATGTAAAATTTGTGTTTGCAGATATCGCCGTCCCATTCATTAATTCATCTTATTAACTGACAATACTTCCTTGGCAGTGATACAGTTCTCAGAGCGCCGTTCCTATCAACGCAAGCAATATCCTATAACACCTAACTGGGAACTTACTGGTAAATGTTAATATTATTAAATAACGATAATTTAAATATAACAAAAAAATAATAATTTATTGGTAGGAAACGTGGGAACAGTTAAATTTTAGACAATAATAAGAAGAGAAAAAACAAAAAACTTTGTTTAAAATTAACTACTACCTGTCTGGAAAAAACATTCGATCATCCAGATGTCTGTAATCTACGGCTTTTTCCAATTTACATTTTAGGGTTAAAAGGATCGATTTACTTAAATTAAAGCAACAATCGATCATTATTCGAAATGAAAAATGTTGGAAGGAATAAGGGGTTCTTACGTGATTTTTTTTTTTTTTTCATTCTAACAAATATAGCTCCTGAACGGTAATTCCTAATAACAAATCTACATATATATAAAAATGAATGTGTGTATGTCTGTACTCGATAGATTCAAAAACCATACATCCAATCGCCACACTGGGCAAAATCACCAATTTAGGTGGACAAAAGTCAAATTTAAACTTCGAAATTTTTAAGTGTTTGATCTTTTTATTATTAGCTGGTAATACGCTTAATACCAATATTTCCCGCCATACCGTGTTTACAAATAAATAGTAAATGAGTGAATCATTCCTGTTTACACAAGTGCCTAATAACCAACAGTGGGATTATCTTTATTCGATGGCCATTTATTATGTTCAAGGTGTGTGTAGAGCAAAGTGTTTTTGCTTTTATCTAACAATGGACATTGCTGAGGCAGATAAGACATTATATTTCCACACTCGCTATTGAATATACATTGGGATCTGCCTGTAAAGTTAATTTAGCAATCTGTAAATGTATGCCCCTATTCAATAACGAAAAAACTATATAAGCCCCAAGTTACCCCAAGGGTTCGTTTGTGGGATTTGTTTCATCAATCCTTCTAGTATTTAAATAATGGAAAGAATTTTTGTGATTTTTTTGCGTTTTGGGTGATACATAATTTTTTTCAGACACAACACTCCGAATCACGAAGGGGAAATTTTTTGAAGAGTGGGTTAATTTCCCAGAAAAAACCGCCATGACCACTTGCTGAAATTTATTCAAGATTTGTTCAATAAATACCCTAGTTGGCTTGATTCCGATGACTTGGATTTTAGTATTTCAGTTATTCAGCCTACTTGTCAACGCTCAAAACGCCCTGAAAAATGTTTCGAATGTTCTAGTGAGAAAAAAAAAAAAAAAAGAAAAGTCAGCGAGTTATTGAAGGTTGACTGAAAAATTGACTTTCGCTGCACAGCACGCGTTTTATATTACAAATAGTGATTTGTTGACAATGATATTAGTTTCATCGGACCCTATTGTTGGTTCACTACGAAAACCTTTAAAAAAAATAAAATACCGTTAGATTCAGATGTGCTATATTTACTAAATTGCACTACTCCGAACGGACAATTATTCTTATCAAACATAAATCTTGAAAACCAAATGATGACATGTCAGAGCCAGAGTTATCAGACCAATCTGGATCAACATATTATGATACAAGTGAAGAAGATAATTAGTTGTTTAATATTCATAATTTTTTATATTTATCTACCTGTACTTAACTATGTTTATTAATTATTATAAATTATGCCTAATTTTATTTCTGTAATTGATTTAAATTCTATTTATTGTACATTTTATTATTATTTTTTTTTTTTCACGAAACGGCCTTGGAGACCACGCGAATAACAATTTTTGGCTCCTCTCTTGTTTTTTTCTTTCCTTCCATTTTTCTTTCATTATTTCTGCGTGTCTTTTTTTTTTTTTCTTCTTCTGTCCACGCCACTCCCTTTTTTGAACTTCTCCTGCCCACAACAACCTTCAATTCCTTAAGTCTGTTTCTATATCTTTCTCTGTCCTGACAGTCCTGGTCCGTTATACCTAATCTTTCCGTTTTTTCTTTCATCTGTTTTATATATCCTCCTGAGCTTTTATATCCACGGATTTTCTGAAATATTTGTTTCATATGTCCATAGAATTTCAGTCTTCTGTACATTGATTATTAAAATAAATAAATAAATAAATAAATAAAAGTTTTACAATCTATAATTTGAAAAGTTTCCTAAATGATTTAAAATACATGTACTAGCAGGTTTACGCCACTCGGAGCCGATAATTAGATTTGTTGTGTTATTTATCCCTGTTTCTGGGACTTCAACCTCTAAATTTAGGAGAGTTTTAGATTTTAGCAAATAAATTTGGTTTTTTACCACTATGCGCTCGCCAATCGTGTCAAAAAATTAATTCGATTTTTTAAATTATTTTTTCTGTAATCTGGGACCCCAAACGTAAAATATGGACAAGTTTCAGAATTTTGTCCACCTAAATCGGTCATATTTTCCACTGTGCGCCGTGAAAATTTGGGAAATTATTAGGTATATCCCCGGGAAGGTTTTTGAAAAAAAAAAAAAAATTTTAAATCAGAGTTGGGGCTCTAGGTATATGTAAATATCAAAATAACATCTATTTTTTATAACTGCTACTTTAGTGCAGGTGTTTATAAACAATTAACAATAGAACATAAGTTTTAAATTAATCTATACCTATACTATTACTAGCATCCCCGTCGCGGCTTCGCCCGCCCTCCATAAGTAAAGATAATTTCAACTAAAAATTAATGTTTTATTTGTTAATGGATAAGATAAGATTCTTGTATTTTAGCATGTGGTTCAGCATTATTTTTTCACGCATAGCATTAATAATTAATCTAGTTATATTTGCACTGATTAGGTGGTTGAAGATTACGTAAAAGCACCATTAGACATATTATTTTTAATTTTAATGTATGAATTGGTAATCAATATGGATAAAGACTATTAAGAAACTCTTGCGGAAAATAAAGTGCATTATCAGTGCTTACGACAGAAGGCCCGTGGATCATATTTTTACACAAAATATAAAAAAGCAAAGGATCGACATTTTCATTTAGTAATAATTTGTATTCGGCAGAAATAACTTTATTGATTTGATCTGGTTGGATGTTGATTTCGAACTATAAAAGTATATGACAGTGTGGCAAACCTCGGTCCTGCCTCTCAACATATACATTTAAAATTTAGTTATTGTAAATTTTACCATTGCAAAATCATCTTAGAATTATAAAAATTATTTATTCAGATGTCGGTACAGATAGGTTCAGTTTACCATTATTAACTCTATTGTGGAATGGCGCTATAAACTATCGCTCGTTTTTCAAGCTTCACTGGGATCCACATATCTTTCACACCATATTTAAATAGTTTTTAGGATTCATTAGTTTTACTAAAACGCTATTGTCGCTTGTCGCATATTCGATTTTTAATTTCACTGGAATCCACACGTCACACCACATATTTATAGCTTTTTGGATAACAAATTAATTTAATTTAGTAATTTTATTATCAATTCCTAGCTATATTTAACACTGGATCATTGCAACCTCTCTTGAATGGCGCTCGCTTTACTACACACCACATATTTATCGCTTTTTAAACAGTAATTTAATAGAAAATATATAAATTTTATTATTGCTAAACCTTCCTTGAACTATGAAGATGTTGTAGTTATATTTGGTACAGAATAGTTCTATAGTTTTCGCGGTTAGTGATCACGAACGGAAATGACTTGTTCTTTTATATATAACTTCATCAACCCCGGTCGAGGCTTCGCCCTCTCTCATAAGTGAAGATCTTAGATAATTTTAACTAATAATTGATTTTTTGTTTATCGATAAAAATCTTGTATTAAAGTGAGCAATTCAAAATTATATTTTTGATGATATTTTCACGCATAACAGCCATTTTTAACTTGGTTGAATTTAGATTGATTAGGTGTTTGAAGATAACATAAAGCATAATTAGACATCCAATTTTCAATTTTAATATATGAGTTGGTAATCCAGATGGACTGAGAATATTAAGAAACTGCATTATCAGTGCTTACAACTAAAGGTTCAAAATTCATATTTTTACACACAATATTAGACAGCTGAGGATCGGCATTTTGATTTTTAATAATTTTCATTCGACAGAAATAATTTTATAGATTCGATCTGGTTGGATTTTAATTTCTAACCTAAAAGTATGTGGTAGTGTGGCAAAACCCGTTTCTAATACTCAACATTGTACATTTAAATTTTTATTGTTGCTAAACCTAGAACTATGAACATGATGTAGTTAAAATTTGGTATATTTCACTCCATATAGCTGTTTTATAACAATTGAATTGAAAATAAGTAAATTTTATTATCAATGTTCAGCTCTATGTAACACTGTACCTTTTAACCTTTCTTGTAGATGGCAATGGCCGCCATTTTTGAACTTCACTGTTATCCACTTATTATTCATTTTTCAATAAAGAATTAGTTGAAAATCATTAGATTTTACTATTGCTAAACCATCCTATAAAGCTGATGTAGTCAAAATTTGGTAGAGATTGGTTCAGTAGTTTTTGGCGGTTAGTGAACACAAACGAAAAATTGCTTGTCCTTTTATATAATAGTATAACCTTATACCGCCATATGTTAGAATCGTATAGAGCTAACAGATAATTGTGACTTACGGATAATATACAAATAATATTGCGACTATAAATTAAAATATAAGGTATCATATCTTTTTTGTTGATCAAACTGCACACGGTGTGAAAATTTGATTAAAATCGGTTCAGTAGTTTAGGTGTCAGCCTGCCCCAAGACAGCGACACGTAATTTATATATATTAAGATATTAATTGTGTTCAAACTCCTTACGCACTCAATTAATTTTTTACGGTTTGCAAAAAAAAAAAAAAAAAAAAAATGGAATCAAATTTAAACACAGAAAAAGACCTGGAACGGGGCAAAGTCAGTACAGTACTGCACTGTCGGAGTCGGAAAGTTAAGTATACTACGAAAAAGACACCTTAAGACACGGTCCCGCTCCGACAAAATATTCTTTTCGATAAATGTCTTAAGGTCTTGTCTGAAACGTGCCGTGTCTTGCCGGATCCGCTCCGCTATATACACGCAGGCAATATAAAACTAACTACACTAATATTTGTCTTGTCTGAAACGCTACGGTCCGCTACGTGTCGTGCGATAAAACAACCTTAGGTGTTTTCCCTCCCCTTTTCTACATCAGTACCAATCCAGACTCTTTTTTTTTCTTATGGAGGAAACACGACTGCTTTCTTTTATTTTATCAACTATAAAAGAGTTTATTTATATATTTTTTTTTTTGTAACTATCTTTATTTTATTTATTTATTTTGTTAAACTATCTTTATCATCGCGTCTCAAACGTGACGTTTTTTTTTTACCTTTCACCGGTTGCGCCTTAGCATTTTGTACAACACTCGACTTGTTTTCTCTCTCCTTCTCTCGCTTCCGGTGTGCTTCTCGGAAAATTGGCTTAAGCTGTTCCTAGAGATACTCCTCTATTTGTCGCTAGTCATTTTTTAATGTGGTAGGAGGATAGTTTCCTGATAAAAAAATATTTAGTCCTCAGTGTTGCACAAAGTACAATAAGCTACCGCTCTCGTTTTTTTTTTTTTTTTTTGTCTCGTACCTTTCACGGCAATCAGCTGGATTCGAGGTA
This sequence comes from Euschistus heros, assembly GCA_003667255.2. Taxonomy (NCBI): domain Eukaryota; kingdom Metazoa; phylum Arthropoda; class Insecta; order Hemiptera; family Pentatomidae; genus Euschistus; species Euschistus heros. The sequence continues at coordinate 18,246 of RCWM02001431.1, forward strand.
ATGTAAGTAGGATTCTTTTGCATTTTTACTTTTGTTCATCTTAATCCGTGTTAGGTTAGTCATCGATGTATCAATTATTTGTTTTGATTAGGTGGAAACCTATAAAATTGGAATATATTCCTCTGATTTTGAAGAACTAGACGAATAAGAAAAAAGAACCGGACAGTAAAATTAAAAATTCTGAATTGAGTGAAGAGGAAATAGAAAATGTTCTAGATCATAATACAGAAATCTATGTTCGAGGTAATAATGGGGATGGCGCGGAGGAAGGGGGGAAGAAGAGGGTTAGCCAGGGGATATCTACATTTTATTTGTAAAAATCATTCTTTAAAAAATTTTTTTTACAATAATTGATTATAAAAACAACCATTTTAGACATGCAAATAATCATATCTGACTGTAATATCTATATATATAAAAATGAATATGTGTCTGTCTGTTTGTACTGTGAAAATTTGGGAAATTATTAGGTATATCATCGGGAAGGTTCTAGGTGCTCCCGAAAAAATATCTCAAAATATCAAAATAACATTTATTTGTTAATAAATACTACTTTAGTGCAGGTGTTTGTAAACAATTATCAATAAAACATATGTTCTAAATTAATCTATATATATACTATTATATAAAAGGGCAAGCCATTTTTCGTTTGTGATCACTACGCCATCTTCATAGTTGAAGGAAGGTTGAGCAATAAGAAAATTTACATATTTTCTATTAAATTGTTGCTAAAAAGTGATAATTATATGGTGCGCAGTGAATTTTGAAAATTGACCGATATGTGGCGAGTGCCATTTAAGAGAGGTCATAACGGTACTGTGTTATATAAAGCTAGAAATTGATAATAAAATTGGCTTACTTCAAATAAATTGTTATAGAAAAAGCTATAAATATTTAGTGTGACGTGTGGATCCTAGGGATGTTTAATAATCGAACGATATGTGGTTAGCGGCATTCTACACCAGAGTTGCAATGGTAAAATTATAAAACCCATCTGTACCAAATTTTAACTACAAAATTTTTTTGATTCTAGGAAGATTTTAAATAGTACAGTTTACTATAATAATAATTTAAATTTACAGTGTTAAGTGACAGAAGTTTGTCACTCTGTCATTAACTTTTATAGTTAGATAGAAATTAAAATCCAACGAAATGAAATCAATAAAATTATTTTTGCCGCACTAAACATTATTGCCTTATCAAAATATCGATTTCTTATTTTTTATTTTTTTAATATATTATGTGTAAAAAAATGGGCGACCTAACCTTAGTTTTTGATGAAGGTTTTAAGAAGACTAAAATATCAATGATTTCAAATTCATTTTGATATTTCAAGTTTATTTAATAAATCGCAACATTGGTTGTGTAAAAGAGCAGCAATATTATCTACAAATACTAGAGCCGAGAATATCTCTATTGATAGGGTTGTAAGCACTGATAATGCAGTCCATTATCCGCCAGAGTTTCTTCCCAAAACGTCTCTGTCCATCTAAATTACCAACTTAATGATTGAATATCCAATAATGCTTTTAATTAAATTTCAACCAACTAATCATAGCAGTAATACCTGGTTAAAAATGACAGCTTAGAGTGAAAATATCTAGAAATATTGTGAGAAAATAATTCTTAACTGCATTATAAGATTTTTATTGTTAAAAAATAAAACTTCTGTTATTAGTTAAACCTATCTAAGTTCTTTACTTATAAGAGCGGGCGAAGCCGTGACTGGGAATGCTAGTTGTAAATAAAAATTTATTTATGGTTATAAATTTATTTTTTACTATTTTCATAATAATGATATCTCCGTTCAAAGTTAAATTCAAAGTATTATTATCTCAGATATTATTTTTTACATATACTCTACTTCAAATTTAGAATGGTAAAAATGTTTTATTTCATAGATTTAAAACAAAATTTGGCCAAAACGGATAAAAACTAAGTCTGTGTTGCTACACTTTGTAGAACGCGCGATCGCTTATGTCTTCGCTAAGAGACGTAGTACGCCCTATTAACGTAAAGCTCAATATCGGTTTTCCAAATTCCGTCAAGTCGATGAAACGGTTGAAGATGATCGTTCTGGAAGGCCTCAAGAAGTTGCCAAAGAACAGGAAATTCAAGAAGTAATCGATTCGTATCCGCGTCAAACATAGGAAATAGGTTAGCAGTTGTATTATCAGCAGTGATATTTCACAATCAACAGCCTGGAGATAGCTACATTAAATAGGAAAATAAAAAAACTGGATAAATGGTTCCCTAACAAGTTATCAGAGGCGAATAATATAGGACACATAATACAAAGTTGACTAGGGATAAATTCGTTGAAATTTGATGGGAAACATTGCCTCACCCATCATATTCTCCCTACTTCTACTACTAGCTTTTTCAGATCTCTGGACAATTTTTTTCCGGAAGAATTGTTTTAACAACCAGCAAAGCATTGAATTGGAATTTTTTAAAAGCGGTATTGGGGATATTGGAGCACGTTATGGAGATTATTTTAATATATGAAGTTATTGTTTCATAAAATTGTTCAACTACCCCAAAACCGACAGAACTTTTGAAACGACTTGGTATCCAGGGTGGGTTCCTCTTAGTGTAAAAAAAAAAAAAAAAAAAAAAAAAAAAAAACCAGAAACCACATTTTTTACCATAAAAGCATTAATATTTTTTCTTAATATAACCACATTTTCGGATTTAGCATTAAATTTTCTATCAGAGCAGAGTATATTTTTAATGAATTTTACAAACTTGTGACCTAAACAGCAGCTTGATCTTCATCTTATTTAGGGAAGTTACAATGTCTTATATTACTTCAACGCTAACCGTTTTTCGATAAAATTATACAATTGGTTCTGTTACGATTTCATGGAGAAATTTATTTTTAAAACAGAAAAAACATGGTGTTCTCATTTGGCATACAAATCAGTAACTTGTGTAAATAAAACATTATTATAATCCCTTAACGGAACTTTGCATTTTAAACATAATAAACTTTTCATTGGAATAAAAAGCAAAGAAACAATTTATTGTTTCATAGAAAATAAAGGAAAACAGTCAATAAAGCGACACCAGATCAAACGATTTTATGTTTTTATATTTATTTATTTATCATAATAAGGATTTATTTTATTTAGATTTTCAATGTAGGGTTTAAAACCCAATGATAATGAACATAGACCTTAATTTTTCCTTTAGCTTCTGAATGCAGATGATGTTGAAGAATTCCACCTTTTGAGGTGAATTTTATGCGCAGATGGGTTTGTTTTCACAGTGGAAGGCATTTCTACCAATCCATTTATGTATATAAACAAAGAGGTATCATGGCTTATATGATAAAAAAACGTGGTTTCCTTAAAAAAAGTCTTTGAAATATCGTATATCTGCAACGGATTGAAATATTAAGGTAAGATCTGCGGCATATTTCTTCATTCTCGATCTAGTTTCACCCATTATTTTTTTTTTTTACACTAACAAGGGGAGGACACACTCAGTCTCTCACGGATCTTGTTGGCAATTTTTTTGGAGGTTCCTGGTCAAAAAATATTAGACACGTATTTTGCCGTTCCGACCAATGGGCCCTAGAATCCGAGAAAAAAAATAAAATAGCATTAAACTACTTTATTCTTTATCTCGAGTTTGAAAAATGATATCGACATGATTTTTGCACCAAGATTTTCAGTTTTGATTGCGAATTGAAGGAAAAATACAGTTGCTCCATAGATTTTGGTTTAGGTTAATCAAATTCTAAAAAAATGATTAGTTTTTCAAGCAAACTACCTCTATAGATTTTTTCACACAAAAATTGAGGTCAGATTCTAATTCAGCACCCTCAAAAACATTAAAAAAACGGTTATTCAACAAAATCAAAAAATATCATTTTTTTCACCCTCTTCCAGGAAAATGAAATTTTAAAACCGATTATTGGTTACATACCTTTAAATCGTCATTACTTTGTCATGCAATTCACTGGTTGGTATCGCTGGAAAGAGGAGGGTCTCAGCTTTCTTTTGATGTATATAAATGTAAAATTCGATGAACAAAAACCTATTAAAAAAATTGGAAAATCCGAAAAAACATTTTGATTTTTAACTTGAGTTTGAAACCAGATAGGATGATGAAACCAAATTCATTTCAAGCGTATTACCACCCTATATTTTGTGTAAAAAAAATAAAGTTGATACGTTAAACCGTCTAAGCGTAATTCATGTTTTTATCAATTTAAACAAAAGTTGCCTACCATTATTTATTTGGTCAGGCAAACTTTGAAGCTTACAAACTTTTATTTTTTTATTTGGATGAAATTTCGTATTTAAGGGTTCTCTTGAATGCTGAATTCGAATCCGATATCAGTTCTTGTGAAAAAATTATATTGAATATACTTCACTTGAAAAATTTTAGCTTTTATACTGTAAAATGTGATAGAAAATTCTTTTAGCCCTAGAATTCCATCTCAGCACCCTCTAAACTCAGGAAACGTATGAATATATATATATATATATATATATATATACTCATGATATATATATATATATATAGGGAAACGACGAACACCACAGCCCATAAAAAAACCCATCATCTCTTTGTGGACCTTCAAGGCAGCTTACGACAGCAGTACCGGGAAGAACTATATAATGCACTAAGAAGAGTTTAACATCCCAGAGAAGCTATACGACTGGTAACGCTGACCATGACAAATGTGAATTGCACTGTGCAGGTTGGTGGGCAAAGAACGGAAGAATTCTCCTCAAGAAAAGGACTTTGCCAAGGAGATGCACTGGCTTGTCTTCTCTTAACTTTGGCGCTTGAGAAAGTGGTAAAGGGATGCTGGCTTGGCAGACAAGCTGAATAATCTATAATAGAATTGGCCATACTCTTATGCCTTTGCAGACGATGTGGACATTGTGGGGAGATCGTTGGAGTCAGTTAAGAAGGATTTCTAGGCTCTATTAGAGGGCCCGCCAAAGTGGTTGGATTTGAGAGATAAATGAAAAGAAAACTAAATATATGGTAACAGGGAATCTGCTCGACTTGGTGAGACAAATTAATATCGGCCTCTTCAAACAACCTTTGCGGAACACAAGTGGCCCAGTTCACATATTTGGGGTCCCTGGTTACTCAAGATAATTTCACCTGCGGGCTGAGGTTGAAGAGAAGAATAATTGATGGCGAACAAGTGCTACCTTTGGCCTCCGCAAGGAACACTCACCTCCCGCCTTTTATCGCGTACAGACCAAGCTCCACCTATGTCAGACATTGATCCGCCCCGTCCTATTGTTTGGATCAGAGACAGTGGACTACAAGTAGAAGTGAATAGGAAACCAAGACCTCTTGGTCTTTGAAAGGAAAATTCTTCGAAGGATCTTTGGAGGAGTCCATACCGACGGAAACTGGTAGAAGACGGACGAATAACGAAATTTATTCTATTTTTAATGAAAAGGATATTGTTTCTGACAATGAAGCTGGGAATGGATTGCGATGGGCCGGCCACGTGGCAGAAGGATGGACAATGAGGCAATCCCTAAAAAGCTCCTTACTGAACCTCTCCAGCGGAACTAGAAGAAGGGGGAGACGGACAACCGAAGCTTAGATGGTCTGATGGAGTGGAGGGAGACGCTAGAGATGTAGCTCTGGGAGTCCGATCACTGATGACAGCGGCATTGAGCAGAGAAATGACTGGAGGAAGCTGGTGGAGGAGGCCAGGACTCGTCGCCGACATAATAATAATAATAATGATAACTTATTACCAATTAATACTTTACATTATATACAGATCAGAACCCATATTATTTGATTTTTATTGTTAAGTATTTAACAAATTTTTTTTTTTTTTTTTTCTAACACTCATGTCCATTTTGTAGGAAGATGGACATCATTTTCATTCACTTGCTGCCTTGTATCTTTGCCCCTGGGGCACCTACTCTTTCGGGGTAATACGTTGGCTTCGAGTGCGCAGTTTCTATTCCCTGCCTGGACACTGTTGGCTTCCCTGTCTTTCGGAATCTCTATTACTTCTACAGAACATTGGTATTCTGCCGCTCTAATAACGGGTAAGTGTAGGAGAAGCTTCCTAGAATCTATACTATTAGATACAAGGACAAGGCCATTTTTTCGTTTGGTGATCGCTAAACCGCGAAAACTACAAAAACCGATTGTACCAATTATAACTCACCACAACATCATCTTCATAGTTCAAGCAGAGGGTTAAGCAATCTATCAAATTTAAATATTTTCAATCATATTGCGATATCAGGAACGCGATTAAGTATTTTGTGCGCAGTGAAGCTCGATACTTGACCGATAGTTGGGGGGCGTGTCCCAAATCGAGAATCGGTATACGAAGATATGATGCTATATAGAGCTAAAATTATTAATAAAATTTTCTTATGTTTTCAAACGAACTGTTAATTAGATAAAGCTATAAAATTAGTGGAGTGACATGTTGCATCCCAGTGGCAGTTTTGAAAATCGGCGGCCCGATAGTGTGGCCATTCTATCAGCAGAATAAAACTATTAAACCCAACTGTACCTAATTTAAGATACTACAAAATCTTCATAGATCTAGTCCGAAAGTTATCAAAAATAAATTTAGTATATAGTAATTACAATTTATAGTCTTGAGTGCCAGAAACGAAGTTTGCCAAAGTGTCATATACTTTTATGGTTAGAAATTAAAACCCCAACCAGATGAAATCGATAAAATTATTTCTGCCAAATTCGATGTCTAATGATGCTTTTTTACGTAATCGTTCCAATGCTTTTAACGTGAGCCTCTCGGGGGGAAACCTTCGAAGTCGACTTGTTCTTGCCGCTCAGTCGTACCAGTCCCAGGAAGGCCTAATTTCATATTTTTGTTCAAAGTTATTTTATTTTTGCAACCCCAGTTTTAGACAGCTTATTTTCTACAAAATGTAGTTTTTTTTCACCTGTAATTCATAGCTAAATTCACTTGTATAAAAATCGATTCAAACTTTGATTTTTCTATCTGAAATCCATCTTAAAAAAAAAAACAAAAACACAACATCCTAGCTTGGGAATTCCAGAGTTAGCGAGTCCACTCGGAGATGGTTGGAGCGCAGACTATAACCTGAAAGAACCTCTTTTGTCACAGTTAAGACCCTGAGAGTTTCGTTGTTCAAAAAAATTTCAAAAACTGTGGAAAAAAAAGGTGGTGACCATCGAATATTGAACACCCTGTAGCTGGATACGATATATCGAAACTACATATCGATATGAAAAATATTGATGGCAAAAAAGATTTTTTTTTTATTCTGGTTTATTAATAGAAATTTACAACTGTATTACAAAACACATCTAGTAAATATGCGGTATATAATGAGATATAATGACATGAATACAATTTGCAGAGGAACTACCCATTGGTAGTACTCTAATGACTATTTACAAAAGAAGATCACGAGGCCATCTTCTTTCAGACGCCTCGGAGGATTGCCAGGAATGGAATGGGAAGCAAGTTGTGGCAACAAGTGGATTTGGATGAGCATTGTGAGTTTATTATGAAAGGAGAGGTATCTGGTTCCGTGCTAAATCAGCGACGGTATGGGATATTAAGGTCATTGTGGATGATTTCATTTGTGACAAAGTAGGGAGCATTAACGGATTTTTTCGTAAGGAATTTGGATTGGAGTGATTGGATGCGGGAAGAATTCGATGGTTTGGTGGATCCCCATAACTCTATTCCGTATGTCCAAATAGGTCCCTGATAATCGTCATTTATGAGTTCTTTTATAGTGAATCTGGGAGATTTGAACGTTTTGTCAAGTAGGTGTTGTAATAGTCGAAATCGACGTGCAGCTTCTTGTCTTTTTCAATCTTGTGTGAGGGTTCCAGGTAAGTCTCTTGTCCAGCATAAAATCCCAGGTATCTTATCTGTTCTACATTATTTAATGGGTGCTACTCCATTAAAGGATACAGATAGGACAGGAAAATGAGGTAGGTTTTCGACGAAGGGGTAAAGGTTATTTGCTGGGATTTACTGGGATTTATCTTAACTCTCCACGTTATGACAACCATGCTTCAAGGGAAGCCTGATGTGTGAATGGAGTGTCTGGGATGCATGTGCAAATGGACTCCTTCATCCTTGACTGATAACACGCTGGTTGTCATCAGCATAGGTTGTGAGGATAGTATTAGGATGGGTTGGGATATCCGCTGTATACACTGTAATAAAGTGATGGGACCCTCGGCATACTACCATTGAGGAATACCAGCGGTCTGGGGCAAGATAGATGAGAATTAGAATTGTGATTAACGTTAAATGACGTCTATCATAAAGGTAGAACGGAGGATTAGTAAATATGTGAGGATGGACCCAGGACTGGAAAAAAATTGATATTAAAATATCGGGACTGTCTAGGAAAATTATCGTTACAATCCCTCGTCAGCAAAATTAACAAAAACGTTAAATATAATAATTTAATTTCTTCTTTTGCAGGTTAATTCAAGTTTATTTCAGTGAAATCGCCAAGATCTATGGAAAAATGGAATATGGCTGTTTCATTACGGGTACGCTTTGGCTTGATCGTGTTTTATATTACCTGTCCTCATGTCACCAAGGTAAAGTATTTGTATTCCATTCATGATGTATTATATAATAGTACTACGAACTTTAGTTGTACATCAGTAATATTATTTAGTACCGTATTATCGTAGATCGTAACATACAAGAGTTTAATTTCTACTAACGCTTTGCCCGGTACACGTTTTCCTTCCTTGGGTACACATGCGTGCCTTCACGTTTCTAGGCTTTGGCGCAGCTTTCTTTACAAATAAATTTCCCGAAATATCAATGTTAACTCTAATTACAATCAGTAGAGCTATTGATGTGCGATATATGGCGACTGGTTAAAAGATAATTATGGTATAGTATAAATTATGCACGCAAGACAGAAAGATATTAATATCCCCTAGTTAATTAAGTGCAATCCTTGGAAACTTTGCGAAACTCCTTACGCATTCAAAATATTACAAAAAAACATTAATTGCACCAGTCCAAATATGTATATTATTTAATAAACCTGTTCTGCATTTACACCTGTTATTATTATTTTTTTTTTCTCGTTTCAGATTTATTCACACCTGTATTATTAAGGTAACAATCAGTGAATGTGATCAAATGTACTATCAACAAGGCCTTGTATG
>RCWM02001430.1:0-27631 GCA_003667255.2 Euschistus heros
TTTTTTTTTTTTTTTTTTTTTTTTTTTTTGTTTTTTTTTTTTTTTTTTTTTTTTTTTTTTTTTTGGTTTTTAATGATTGAAATAGGATAGTAACCAGGAAGTATTGCCGTAGGAAACTAGGAAAAAGTCACCCAAGCTTTGAATAGCGGCAAGTAACGTGTGACCGCCGGGTGATCCCGAAGATTAATCAAATGAAACAGTTCATCAGTCTTCTCGAACCCATCTCGAGATCAACAAACAGCCCCCCCTAAACCAGCAACTGTAATCAAATCTATGGGAAAATAAGAGAGCACACTAGAAGTTGACGGGTACAAGAATCTTGAAATCTATAGAGCTGTTTAAGGATAAAGATGGAGTTTTTGGTGATTTGGGCAATATGGTTGTTCCAGGATAAGTGTTGATTGAAGGTTACTAATATACATATACAAACATATACATATTCTCGATTCTCGATACTTATACCTTAGTTACAAATTAATAGGGTTGTATCGATTAACGATAAAGATTGCTATCTACCGATCGATATTGCTATCAATGATTGATGTTTTGTTATGCTTAATTAAGTAATTGTTTATTTTATTGCCATTTTGTGTTCCTAGAGTTTTATTAGTTATTAAATACTCATAATTTTGATGAAGTTCCTATTATTTTTTTCCTGAATAAGTTATAAATATTTCCTATCTTTATAACAGTTTTAGACTTATAAAAGAATAAAATGCAACATTTTTTCCTTTTAGTGTTTTTTTTTTTTATTTCATCACATCCAGTAACCCACCATTTTAGGTAAGGCTGATACTCTCCTGGTCTCCTATGTGTACTGTATATACAATTTGTAATAATTAGTGTTTTTACAGAAAATTATTACATTTATTTATAAGATGTATTTAATTAACAAATCTATAAAAATGGAATCCATAAAAAATAATTATTGATATGTTAGGACCGATCCTTATGTACTCAAACTCGGAATAAACGTAATACGTGTCATATACGTTAACATTATATTCCAGCCAGTGAGAGGTTTGAGGTTTATTCAGTGGTCTATGTATGGAACCCCAATGGTCGAAAAATGTTTTTATATTTAAAACGAAACTATAAACGTCTTCGTTCGTAAAATAGTCCAGTCAATAGACACATTGTAGAGTGCATGGAATATGTGATAATTTTTTTACTTCATAGCTTCGTTAGGAATAGTTAGAAGGTAATCATATTAAAAGTCCCCGCCCCTGGAGGGTGAGCTAACGGTGGGGGAGAGGTGAGAATTTAATTTTTTTGTTTTTTCGATAGTATATCGCAAACGGTGGACTCTAGAAAAATATGTTACAAATCAAAATAAAGCTCATTAAATTTCCTATAAAATTAATTATATACCATATTCGTCTAAATTCCAACAGTTTTCGAGATATACGTTATTAAAAATCGATAATTTTAGAAATAAACAAAATGTTTACCTCACTTATTTTTTAAACACTTGCTTTTAAATTCCAGAAACGTATATATGAAATTAAAGTAAATTTAATACTCTACAATTTTGATTCTATCTTTTTTTCTGAGAAACGATTGTGGAAGGTACGAGAAACAAAATTTTAACAAAATGAGGTGACATTTGTTTGTTTTCCGAAAATCACTTGATTTTCAATAACGAATATCTCGTAAACGGTTAGAACTACGACAAATTTATATACGAGGAAAGGTTAATTAGCTTTTATGCTTATTTGAAACATATTTTTCTAGAGTCAACCGTTTTCGAGATATTATCGAAAAAACAAAAAATTGAACTTCTCCCCTCCTCCCACCGTTAGCTCGCCCCCCCCCCCCCCCCAGTGGTGGGGACTTTTAGTATGTTTACCTTCTAACTATTCCTAATGAAGCTATGAAGTCAAAAATTATCGCATATTCCATGCACTCTACACTCCTCATTTCAGCACTTATTGACTGGACTAGTAGTATAGATTTTTTTTTTTATTTTCTCGAAAGACTTGTAGTACGATATTGTCATTGTTTATATAAGCGTTGATTATTTGACCAGGCTCACTTGAACTATCTTATTCCAAACATTCGAGTTAGGTCTGGTTGAAGGAAAACATGATCGCCATATTAGGCATTGAAGAAGGATGATAAAGTAGATGTGGCTTTGCCAGGAATAAATGAATAATGAATAATAAAGTAGCAATATCTCCATTGAATATGGAACGACCCGCCCTCCCCTTCTCTTTCTGCCTTTGTGTTTTCTTTTGATTTTCCACAGCTGGTTACTACGATTTATCACTGAATTGTGCATTTGAATTTTGAAAGTAAAATGTTCAAGACAGGGAAATATAACAATATAAAAAGGCAGTCTTTTACTATGTTCCTGCCTATCTCCTACACTCTTTATCACTGTTCCTATCTGACTTCCCAAGACACACTAATTTAATAATATTATCACCGTACGCCGATACACAGTGTCTTTTCACATTGACGCAATAGAAAACAGATTTCTTTAACAATTACAACTTAAAAAAAAAAAAAAATACATATTGCTAAAAATGGAAACTGAAATTGAGCCATTATTTTCACTAATGTAAGCCACTCACGGACAAGCATATTTTTTTTTAATGGAGAAGACATCCCTTGGCCTAAATTTTTTCAATACTACGTGTTTAACGCTGGACAGATCATTTTCACTGAACACATAAATAATAAAATAGACTTTGCAAAAATTACAAAAAAACAAAACAATAATTTTTTAAAAAACAGCGTCTTTTTGGTCTTTAAAAAAAAACTATTGGTTAATGTTCCTAATTGTTCAACTGAACTGTCGTATAATAGAAACGGTGTGGTAGTCAGTTAAATTATCAATCATTTATTTTCCCTATTACTTTATAGTTGTTGTTTTTTTTTTTGTTCCTGCTGGAAACAAATATAAAATTGGACAATTGGAAATATTTATCTATTCATTCAAATAAGCATTTGGATTGGTTTTAAACGATTTTAGTATTCGAGTGATTCATAAATATTTAATTTATTGATTATTTGCTCCCGACATTTTGTTAAATTTTGTGGTTGTTTTCATTTAAATGTATTGATACAGCTATAACTTCATACCAGTAGATGGGGCTAATAATTCATCGATTCCTAATTAAATTGATTTAGTACGTTTTACTATGATATAATATAATACGTCCTTCACAGGTTGGCGTCCGAGGTATGACGCAAATGTCAACAGATCTGTGTGGCATTGGAGCTGTGCCATATTGACCAGGCTTCTGACCTTGTCATCCTTGTAGTTTTCTTTTTTTTCAACTCGTCGTTAAAAAAAAACAAACAAAAAAAAACAAGTGAAAAAAGTAAAATAGAAATGCCTTGATGTTTGTGTTCAAAAGTCCAAATATCATCATTCTTAAGATGCCTATAAATCACAAAAAAGTTATCTTTATAATTATAATTAGACTTCATTGAACATAAAGCTTTGAAGCTTTCAGGTTTTATAGTTTATCAAATATTTGTTTATTCAATATTTTTGAGTCCATACTGAACTTATGCCCTAAAACATATAGCAGTTTCTACCGTTTCTTACCAAGAATGAACGATAATAAACTTCTCGTCATTTTCGACTTCAACATTAACTAGACAAACGTTTACAGCTGCTAATTAATTACAAAAGTCTCATTTACATGACAGTAATTAGACCTCTTCCGACATACGGGAGTGAACTTTGCAGCTCCACTAAACCTCCCATACCATCTCGTTTTTCTATCCGAAATCTTTCGAAAAATCTTCAATACTCCTCATTATTTCATAAAATACAATGTTGCTGATTCTGCGCGAACCAGATACCTATCCTTTCATAGTAAATACCGTAACCACTCAAATCTCTAAACTTGCCTGGACCATGGACTAACCAATAACAATTTTCCCTAGTCATTCATCTTTTATCCCTCTGCCGGTTTACCATAAGGTAGTTCGAAATTTACGCAGGTATGCAGTGGAAATCCAACTCGTCCTAGCAACGTCCTCATCAAGTACGTTGATGACAAATTCGTTTTATTCATTAATTCAACCCTAATTAAAGAGCCCTAAAGAGCTAGAGTGGCTTTCCCCGATTTTCGATGGCAATACTTTCCTCGGCACTTTCCTATTCCAGTCATTAAAAACCAACAAACCTTCCTATACCTACTTACTCTGCGTTCCTCCATTCACCACCTGTATACAAGATCCCAACCTTCCAACCTATATACCTCCTCTCATAGAACTGCCTCCTTTGAAAAAAACCTTCTTCATCCCTGCTACATCTTTTTGGAATTCCTTACCTTTCCATATTCGCAAATCCTATTCCTTAACTTCTTTTTAAACATATTTTATTTATCCATCTCTTCGATCTGAAAGTGTGTTAAAATTTTTACTGTTGATTGCTTTTTTTTATTTATTTTTTTTTTTACTTAACTTTAATTTTTAATTTTTTTTTTTATTTATATTTTTTTTACTTAACTTTAATTTTTTTTTTTTTTAATTTCTTCTTTCTACTTTTTTCTCATAATGTAATTGTAATACTGATGTGCTGATTTTACTAATCTCAGCCAGACAATTGTACCTTTTATTGTGCACTTTAATTATTCTAAGGGGACAGTCTGTCCCATAATAAAGTTTATTTTTCATTCATAATCACCACTAACTCATTTCTCTATCCTTATAGAATTGTGCAGATATAGGAGCACTAAAATAAATTCATAAAGTTAATACCAACAAATCTCTTTAAACCCATCTCCATAAATGTACAATCTTACAATTACCTTTAATGTTACTCCGCTTCTCCTTATCGAACAGTTCCGCTATCTAGAAAGTTAATAACAAAAGATTCTTCTACATGACTACAATTAGATCTATTCGGGTATACACAGATGAGGTTTGACGCTCCACTAAATCGTTCAAATAATCTGGTATCCTAAAATCCTTCGAAAATTCCTCAATGCTCTTTACAATGACACAAAGAAGACCAAAACCAGTCAAACCCCATGGTCTCTTAACTTGGCAGGAAATTTACGGTCTAGCCAAATATAGATAAATAAAAAGAACTTAACCTATTCTAAAATATAAATACGATTAAACATTATTCTTATCACACGTGACATTATGTATTTTTTTTTCTCTTTCTCTTTTTTTAGTTTTTTTAATGTTTAACTTATTTTTTTTTCTTGTTTAAAGATGTATTCACATTTACCACCTATAATTAAGCTTGTGCCTACTGGTAGTTGCTCTAAGATAAACAAATAAATGTTATACGATGTCTCTTAATTTACATAACACTCATGTAGAATTAGGGATTATATTTAATAACAGTTGTTGGCTAGTTTATGATACGTAATAAACCTTTTTCAAGCCGTTTTATCCGATACCTGCGTGGCCTTGATTGCGGTGAGGAGGGGCAGTCAGCTGATGGAGGAGGAAACCAGTTGCATCTGGATTTTGACGTGTCAATGTATCTCAGCTGTTAGCTATATTAATAATATATATTTTTAAAGACCTGTAGTTCTCTGTTTCCAGTAACACTGAAGATGTATGTATTATGTATGGTTGGGTGAGCCCTAATTAAGGCAAATATTTGAAACAAGAGCTGTAAAAGTCATCAAAGACCGATTCCTCGGAGATGAAAGTTGATATGAATATTGTTTAGTATATTTGTTCGATAGTGATTTTATTCTTGTCTGTTGCTAATTTTTTTGTTTATGTCGTTGTATAAACTATAATTTTGAACTCTCGCCTCATATAAATTCCCGTTCTTGAATTCTAATTATGTCAATTGATTGATTCACGATCGGAAATTTTCAGCCTCAACAAAACAATTGACTTGTTAATTGAACTAATACTGATATTAGAGGATGTTATAACATTTCTGTTTGTATTGTGACTGTTATCCCCAGAGTATCGAGACAGCCAACTTCACATTTAAAATTATTATCATAACATTAAAATGAAACCGACTAACATGGCCTTAAAAATTGTATTTTATATCATTTTGGTACAAATTTCCAACACTAAGGCTTCATGCATTGCCTATCTCTTTAAGATCTACTTCCGTCTTTGGACTTCTTCAATTCGAATATTTTCTATACTTCACCTTACGACCATCGTCCTTTTCCGTTCTCACAGATGTGCTTATATGATGAATATAGTAATATATAATAACATATAAATCAAAAACCATATATATTTTCTATTTTCTATACTAGTTGTAAGTAATAAACTTATGAAATGAATGCTTCATTAAATAATTGAAAAGTCTGCTTTTTTAATCTTAATATATATAAATTACGTGTCGCTGTCTTGAGGGCAGGCTGACACCTAAAACTACTAAACCGATTTTTAATCAAATTTCCACACCGTGTGCAGTTTGATCCAACAACAAAGATATGATAGGTTAT
The DNA here is from genome assembly GCA_003667255.2 of Euschistus heros. Lineage (NCBI taxonomy): Eukaryota > Metazoa > Arthropoda > Insecta > Hemiptera > Pentatomidae > Euschistus > Euschistus heros. The sequence goes on from RCWM02001430.1 coordinate 6,402, forward strand.
ATCTTAATTTATAGTCGCAATATTATTTGTATATTATCTGCAAGTAACAATTATCTGTTAGCTCCATACGATTCTACCATATGCCGGCATAAGGTTATACTTTTATATAAAAGGACAAGCCATTTTCGTTCGTGATCACTAACCGCGAAAACTATAGAACTATTCTGTACCAAATATAACTATATCATCTTCAGCGATAAATATGGTGGTGCAGTAAAGCGAGCGCCATTTAAGAGAGGTTACAATGATCCGGTGTTAAATATAGCTAGAAATCTATATATATAAAAATGAATGTGTGTGTGTCTGTCTGTTCTCTATAGATTCAAAAACCATACATCCAATCGCCGTGAAAATTTGGGAAGTTATTAAGTATATCCCCGGAAAGGTTTTGTAAATTTTTATTTAAATCAGAGCTGGGGTTCAAGAAATATCCCAAAAATATCAAAATAATATTTATTTTTTATAAATATTACTTTAGTGCAGGTGTTATTAAACAATTACCAATAAAACATATGTTCTAAATTAATCTATATCTCCTTAGTTTTTTAGGAAGGTTTTAAGAAGAATAAAATTCCGTAAAACGATTTCAAATTCATTTTGATGTTTCAGGTTTATAAGTAGGCATGTTATTAAAATAACATTTAATTAGTAATATTTGTTAAGAGTTTAACCATGAATAAATTGAATAATTAAATTTTTACTCATAGAATTTACTTTTATAAAACAAAACTAACCGCAAAAAATACTGAACCAATCTTTACCAAATCTAAACTACATCATCTTCTTAGTTGAAAGAAGTTTTAGCAATAAGAAAATTTACATATTATCAATTAAATTGTTGCTAAAAAGAGATAAAAATGTGGTACGCAGTAAATTTTGAAAATTGACCGATATGTGGCGAGTGCCATTTAAGAGAGTTTATAGCGGTACAGTGTTATATAGAGCTAGAAATTGATAATAAAATTGGTTTAATTCAAATAAATTGTTATAAAAAAAAAGCTATAAATATTTAGTGTGACGTGTGGATACTAGGGATGTTTAATAATCGAAAAATAAGTTGTTAGCACCATTCTGCAACAGAGTTTGCAATGGTAAAATTATTAAACCCATCTGTGCCAAATTTTAACTACAAAATTTTCATAGTTCTAGGAAGATTTTAAATAGTATAGTTTACTATAATAATTCTTTAGGTAATAGTCGGCTTACGAGCCACCACCAAGTTTGATCCTTACGCTTCACTTCGAGTTTAAATTTATCGATAGTTCTTTCCTATAACCTCACATGTAAGCAAACCTCTTCAACTTGGATTGTGTTGTTTAGTGTGTTATATTGATATTTAGTCTTCTTAAATGTAAATAGGTTAAACAGAAGTTAACAAAATGATTTTCATAAAGGATTAAGTGTTTTATCAATTCATGTTTTCTTATTTCCTCTTATCTAATGTGTAAAAGTGTTACAAAACTTAAGAACATTAATTTGTACATGGATTTTGGTGTTTTATATATTTTGATTTGTTGTATCAATTTAAGTGATAAAATTTCAGTATAAATATTTTTTTGAATGGATTCTTTGTCATCCATAATACTTAATGCCCTAAAGTGAGACAGATTGTATAATTAATTCAATAAAACATAAAGATCTAAAAATAAATGTGAGAAAGTATATCATAGGTTTCATATTTTTTTATTTTCACTTCCCTAAAAATAATATATCAGAAAATATAGCAGAAATTAACATCCTAACTTTCAACATGGATTCTGTCTTATATTATATAATTCCTTAAAACATGGAGAATGGACAATGTGAAAATAATCATAGATTAAGAGGTGTACTGTTGGTAATAACTATTGGTGTAATTTTATAGATTAATGTATTTTTTTTTTTTTTTATTTAGAAGCCTGATGATGGATTATTTTCTCCGAAACATGTAGCTACAAATGTTAAAACAAATAGGAGTTATGTTAAATAAATTCTTATTGATTCTGCCTTTATATATTTATAATATCTGTGGCACCTGTGCATAGTGGGCTAAGTATATTGAAGAAACAATGCTCAATTGCATTCTTCAATACAAGACTTTTATAGATAAACAAATTATTCTTCGTTAATCAACTATTAGTAAAGTTCTTTAATTATGAGAGCGGGCGAAGTCGCTACGGGGAAAGCTAGTATAGCTATAAATTGATAATAAAGTTACTTAATTCAATTAAATTGTAATCCAAAAAGCTACAAATATGTGGCAAGCGACAATAGCGTTTTAGTAAATCTAATGAACCTATCTGAACCAAATTTTAACTACATCATCTTCATAGTTCTTGAAAGATTTACAATTAGAAAGTTTACTATAATAATAATTTTTACTATTATATAAAAGGACAAGCCATTTTACTTTTGTGATCACTAAATCCACGAATTCTACTGAACCAATCTGTACTAAATATTAACTACATCTTCATCTTCCAAGAAGGTTTAGCAATATTAAAATCTACTGATTTTTAATTTTTTTTTTTTTTTAAAGTAAAATATGTGGACAACAGTGAAGTTTGAAAATTGACCGATAGGTGGCGAGTGCCATTCTACGCGAGAGGTTACAAAACAGCTTGAAATCAATGATAAAATTTACTTATTAAACTATAAAATTATTAAAAATATTTCAATATGGTGGGCGATATGTGGATCCCTGTGAAGTTTGAAAATCGACCGATTGTGTATAGCGCCATTCCACAATAGAGTTAACAATGGTAAACTGAACCTATCTGTACCGACATCTAAATAAATAATTTTTATAATTCTAGGAAGTTTTTGCACTGGTAAAATTTACAATAACTAAAAGTTAAATGTACAATGTTGAGAGGCAGGACCGAGGTTTGCCACACTGTCATATACTTTTATAGTTCGAAATAAACATCCAACCAGATGAAATCAATAAAGTTATTTCTGCCGAATACAAATTATTACTTAATCAAAATGTCGATCGTTTGCTTTTTTATATTGTGTGTAAAAATATGATCCACGGGCCTTCTGTCGTTAGCACTGATAATGCAGTTTATTTTCCGCAAGAGTTTCTTAATAGTCTTTATCCATCTTGATTATCAATTCATACATTAAAAATTTAAAAAAATTATGTCTAATGGTGCTTTTACGTAATCTTCAACCACCTAATCAGTGCTGTAACTAGATTAATAATTACTGCTATGCGTGAATGAAAAATCATTGAAGAAATAATGCTGAACCACATGCTAAAATTCAAGAATATTATCGATAAATAAATAAAACTTTAATTTTTAGTTGAAATTATCGTTACTTATGAGGGCGGGCGAAGCCGCGACGGGGATGCTAGTTACATAATATTATTAATTCACCTTCTATATGTGCTTTTTTTTTGTGGTCTCGTGAATAGGGTTTGTGTTGGACTAATTTGTCCTTGTTGTTGTTGGCGGCTGACATACTTACCTTAAAGGGTTTTTAGTGCCTGGTACGTATAGCTACTTGTGAAGAGTGGCATTTACAGTTAGTCTGGTTGTAAATCCATTTTATAACTTCTTTGTACAGAAATTTATATTCAGATGTTCAATCATTTCTGAGAACTATTTAAGACTAGCTTATAGTCGATTGTGTGGTGATTCTGTACCTCCGCTGGAGAACAATCAACTGACAATAAGTACAATAGATAAAATTGAGAAGATCTTGGGAACAAAAATAAATTAACACGGATAATAGGGAGACAATATTTGGTTATAGATTCGTCACCTTAAAATACTAAATTAAATCTTTTGGCTCTGTTTTATATTCTTAAGCATTTTGGGCCCTTAATTAAGTGCGGGGAAAATTTAACTATATTCAATTCACTGGTTACTTTCGTATTAAATTGATTGGATCAATTTTGTACTTTTGATTGGAAAAATTCTGCATAAATAAATATTCTACTAAGGGATAGATTCCATTAACAGTGTTATAGTTTTTTTTTATATGAAGTCGACATGAGTGCCCTCTTGTATTTGTAAATGTAAAACGATGGCACACATCGTGTTTACGTTGCCATTGTTAGAAACAAAACTGGCTTAAATGCATGTTCAAAAGCATCATCAACATATTTCTTTTCTTCTTTTTTTTATGGTATACACCCGACATAATTGAAGGCCAGCCCCATTTTTTTTTGTTAAACATTTAAAAAAAAAAAAAAAGTTCTTTCTTCACGTAGTACCCAATTACAACCCAATAAATCAGATATCTTCCTTCTAGTTGTTGGTTTTAAATTTTTTTTTCTTCAGTAATCATGAAAATAGTAAGGAAATCGGGGTCATTTAGATTAAATCACAGAAAATAACTTTCTTTTACCTCTTTCCACATGAGACATGTTCAGAGGCAGATTTGAGTTTTTTGGCTTTCGGTGCTTTTAAAAGTATCTCTCTTTTAAAAGCACCGAAAGCCAATTGTCTTGTTTTAATAATAACAGTGAATTCATAATACAAATTTTTGTTTTAATAGGAAATTTATGTTTTAATCTAAGAGGAAATATTTGTTTTAATAATAATAGTGAATTCATAATACAAATATTAAAATCCTGAATTATTTTTTTATTTCACGTTTTAAATAGTAATTTGATAATAATGGTGGATATGAAGATTAAGACAATAAAGGAGTTTAAGAGAGTCGTAAACAGTTGTAATAATTGTCGGATAATGTTAATTGATTAAACATGTTTGAGGTGAAGCACAAAAGAGGGGATTGGGAGCAATGCCTTATCTTTCAAAGCAAATGGTTTTATGATTTCATTTTAAATTTTTACTGATTTTACCTATTTATTTTTAATTTGTGTTGTTACTTTTTCCTTAGCTGCTGAGATCGAATGATTTTGTTTAGTTATAATACATTTTACATATATGTTTGAGTTTGTTTGTAATATGCAATTCAGGTTCATCAGATATAGAGTCCCGAGGCTTTCTTTTGTTTCTCACTTTTACACAGCTTTGGGTTGGCTCTTTCCTGCGTGCTTTGTTCTAACATTTCATTATATATCATCGTTCCTTCCAGTGTTAAATGACTGGATGAATATTATATAGATCAGGATGCTAAGATGGATCAGTCAAAAAAAAAAAAAAAAAAAAAATTAGGCATTGTTAGATATTAACAAACTAAACTTTAATATATTGCCAACGTTTCAGCCATATCATTGATGGCCATTATTAGGGCTAACACAAGAGATAGTCGCATACAGAATCAGAAGAGAAAAGAATGAAAAAATCTATATTATAACCACTTTTTTTTTTTTTTTTTTTTTTTTTTTTTTTTTTTTCAGGATCAGAAGTCCTGTATTCAACTTTTTCTTGTTTTAGCCCTATTGACGGCCATTGATGATATGGTCGAAACGTTGGCAATGTATTCAAATTTTGTTATTAAAATTGTTAAAATTAAAATGAAGATGTTTTGTCTCTCTCCCTCCCTCCACCCATCCATCCATCTCTCTATCTATCTCAAAATCTAATACTATAAATGACAGGCTTTCTACAATTGACTTCAATATGTCTCCTTTTTTTGCTAATTATGATTATTTCGTTGGTTGCGCGATAAAGACCATAGGAAATATTGCGTTTTATAAAAAAAAAAAAAAAAAAAGGAAATCTATGATGTACTTTGTTCATCATAGAGGTCCGCTTATAAAAAGATTAATGGCCATACAATAGCTCTATGTATATATATATACTAATCCTAGAGGTGAATGGTGATCATACAAACACATTAAGAATTTTTAGGTCAATGGTAAATCTATTTTAAGCTACGAGGGTGAATCAAATATAAACGGTAATTTTCAAAATTATATTTTTTGAATAATATTATACAGAAACTATATCTTCAACATTTTTCAATGTAGTCTCCTGCATTATCTACACACTTCTGCCACTGATTTGGAAGCTTGAATATTCCCTGTTCATAAAAAGACTGAGGGCGAGTTTTTAACCATTCGCGCACGTGCTTTTCGACGTCTTCATTGTTTTCAAATCGTTTTCCTCCAAGTGATTCTTTCAGGGGCGCAAACAAAAAATAGTCACAAGGGGACATGTCTGAACTGTAAGGAGGGTGTTCGAGAGTTTCCCAGCCCATTTCTTCCAATTTATCCCTTGTCAACAATGCGGTGTGAGGCCTTGCGTTGTCATGGAGAAGGATGACATCTCTAATGGGCACACCTCGTCTTTTGTTCCGGTAACTGGTTTTTGCTGACTGTAGCACCTGGCAGTAGTAAGCCGCATTCACTGTTCGTTGATCGTGAAGAAAATCAATGAGTAGAACTCCCCTTGAGTCAAAAAAAATTGTTGCAAGAACTTTTACGGCTGTGAGACGAGTTTTGGCTTTCACTGGGCAGCCTTCATCCTTCTTTCGCCACTCCTTACTTGCCATTTTCGATTCGGGGGTGTAATGGTGGACCCACGTCTCATCACATGTGACGATGCGCCTCAAAAAATCTTGGAGGAAAACGATTTGAAAACAATGAAGACGTCGATAAGCACGTACGCGAATGGTTAAAAACTCGCCCTCAGTCTTTTTATGAACAGGGAATATTCAAGCTTCCAAATCGGTGGCAGAAGTGTGTAGGTAATGCAGGGGACTACATTGAAAAATGTTGAAGGTATAGTTTCTGTATAATATTATTCAATAAATATAATTTTGAAAGTTACCGTTTATATTTGATTCACCCTCGTATTATATTTATAATTGCGATATCAGTTGTCTGAAGTTAAAGAATGTAGTACTATCTAGGAACTTCAAGCTCATGTCAAATTTCATCCAAACCTATTATTATTCAAACTATTATAATTATAAGAGAACCTCTTGGGGCAATCTCAGCCTCTACAAAGTTGTTACGTGAAATGGTGCGGTTTAGAGTGATTCTGGCCAAATCAGCTCCTTGCCAAGCTGCGGCTAAGCAACGATAAACCTTACTCGTATTGAACAAGTACTTTTCCTCATCATGGGTTGTAATGTTAAACCTTATAATTTAATTTTTATTCTAAGTTTCAAACATTAATTATTATTACAGATGTACGTTGTTGAGATGATTGTTGTGTATAGCTAATGCTAACTGCAATTTTTCCTCACATCTGGCCCCTTATCCTTTTCCTTATCACCATTATGAATGTTCATAATTATTATACAATTGATGCCTGAATCTTCATCATTCCTTTGTTGCTATCCACTTCTAATTGTATGTTGATTGTATTATGTATTTATTTATCAACTATATTGTCAACTTCCTACTGTCATGTTTTAAATTTTGTATTTACTGCCTTATCCACTTGTCTTTTATCGTAATATCTTTTTTATCTTTATAATAACAAAATATTCAATTTTTTTTTTTAAATTCAATTGTCTTTATTTATTGTCTTCATGTTGTCATACAGTTATTCTTTTCTTATTTTTTTAAATAATCTCTGCATTTTTTTTGTCATATATTTATTTTGTTTTTCTTCTATTCCTGATGAAGAAATAGAAATAGCTTGCAATGCAAGTCGAAACTTCGGCATTATAAATTAAAATTTATTTTAAATTTCTTTTTATATGAGGCTGTATACCCCAACAACCTACATCTTTATTAACCTCTCAGTCAACAAATCCCCTTCAATAATTATTATTACAGTTATTTTTATTATGCATTCCTTTATATGATTGTACTCCATTAGATGGTTATAAGTGTATTCTGGCAAATTTAATTTTTTTTTAAATCTACAAAAAAATAAAAAAAAATTCACATTACTCTCTAATATATAAATCTTTACTAAATTCTAAGTAATTGTTCATTATTTGTATTTAAATTTTTTCCCTTTATTTTTAAGAAATGAAAACTACTTATATCAAACATGAATTTTGTTCATTCCAGCCATTGCAGAGTAGCTAACATGCCTTGTATTGAAATGTTATAGTTTTAGTGTGTACCCGTTAATTAATTCGATAAGTGACGTAGATAGTTATTTAGAACCCTTTGGAATTAATCTGTTTGTTCCTAAACATGAGAAGGTTAGGGAGAGCTGAGTAATTGGTGAGGGTTCAATCCAATCTTCAAATTGGCCTATCAGTTCTGGGGGCAGGCAATTTAGTTGAGCAGCCCTGGGTCTAGTAGATCATACAGCTCTGGATTTATTTCCTTTATGTGTTATCTATTTCTACATTTAAAAAAAAAATTATAATGATATAAGTGCTAACTATGTGGGAAAAATTAACCGTTCTAGATTAATTATCGGGAAGACACAAAAACAAAAAAATCTGTTAATTTATCTGTTAACATATCTAGATATTAATATACGATGTAGAACATTTCTCTCATCTCTAGTTAATTCGAACGAATCATTAATGGTTAATTTTTTATTATCCAATGCTATTTTATTGAGCTTATATTATTAAGGATGATTATTTAAATTTATTTTCTATTTCAGGTAAGATCCACAATTAAAGTATGCCATAAAGCTCCCTTTGCATTTTTTTTTAAGGTAATATTTATTTTACAATTATGTTTATTTAAAAAATAAATAAATAAAAGTTTTATTCAAATGATTAAACAGTTTACAATTGCACATATTAAATATTGTTACATGTTTTGGTTGTTTATTTAAATTAATAACCCTTTTTAGAATATAATATCAAAATATTCGTAATAGCATCGAAATGACGTGAGAAAATTACTCTTGTTATATTACAAGTTTCTAGTCATCTACTTTTCTGACGCCTTTAAAAATTACGATGAGATGCAAAAGAAGATTTAACGATTTTTTGTATATTATTAGAGTTGTTTGAGTGCAAATATCTTAATAGGTATGACATGAATTTTGGATGTTTTCATTTAATAATATATTATGTAGTAAGCCAAAAATCAGGGTCCCAGATAAACCATTATGTATTCCAGCCTCCACTTAGATATGAAAAGGTTCATATATATATAATGGTTTAATGGGGTCGGCTCTTTTCGGTTAAGTATCAGAAAAAGAACCGAGGCGGCAGAAAAAAAAAAGGTTTCACTGTTGCTTCTCTGATGGTCGAACAGAAAGTAGGTAGGCATTGGAATACATAATTTTTTATATATTTGGCTAAACATTAGTACAAACTTTGTTTACACTGCAGTATTAACAAGCAAAATATCTTCAGTACTTTGTTTCTGGAATTGTCAAAGGATGGATGTGATACTCCGATTAACCAGTATGATAAATAAAATTGTATTAGTTATGCCATGTTTTTTATTTAAAATTGTCTTTTGTTTGATAGAACTCGAGTTGACATCCACTTTGTCAAAAGCTATTTGATACTGGAGCACTAATTGTTTCCAGACAGACATGCCATCAAGATAATGAACCGCCAGTTTTATTGGTTGAGGTAGCTGTGTTTCTTCGGATACTGTTACCTTCTGTTTGCCATCCCTGTTTGTTGTCCCTTGAAAATTAGATTAATTCTACATAAAGCACTCAGTCAACGTTCGCATGATAATTTATAACGATTAATCTAATTTAGTTCATTTTTAAAATTAGTTTACAATTTTATTTATTTATTTCAGTTTGCGGTCATTTGAAAAAGACAATAAATAAAAAAATCAATTTACTGTGCAGATATTTTGTCTCAGACCGCAAACATTCATTAGGAAACCAAGAATAATAAAATTAAAACGATTTGACTAGAAATTGAGTGAATTTAAATCAAATTAAAAATTAATACAATAGGTATATTATCATCAGCTACTTCTGAGGTAGAACATCTGAATAAAATTGATTACAACTTTGGAGAACTGGTGAATATCATAAGTGATAATAAATAAATCCAATAAAATAAATTATTAGTATGATAGCTCAGTGGGTTGAACACTAGCCTGCTAGGCTCCTGGGCCCGAGTACGAGTCCGGTGAAGGCAGAAAATTATAATCAGTTATTTCAGCAGTAGATCGACTTCGGGGTCGGGAAACCTAGCTTCTATAATGTGGTTACTCTAAATGGTGAAATGATCTTGTAGTTGAGAGACTTGTTTAATTTAATTGGTTGATTTTCTCAATGATCACCAATTTTTTGACCATGTTCCAGGATCTGAAATCTCTTAAACCTGTTACACCTAACTATTGTTTAATACAGATATGAAAGGTTCTTGTGAGGGAAACTTTTTGAATTTGAATGAATAAAGGTCGCAGTAAATTATGGGAAGCAGTTCTAATAATGCATGAGCTGGTGTGAAAAATATTGTTTGATGACATGTCATTATCATGTGAAAATGTATTATCTTTATATTAAAACCTAAGTACCAAAGTCAATAATAAAGTTGCATCTTAATTTAATTTGGAATTAGTACAAAATACTTTGTCAAAATATTAAGAGACTTGTTATAGCATGATAATAAATAAATATATATTTTCAGGTATTTGTAAATATTTTGTCTTATTAATATTCAAATAGTTAACTTTCTTTCTTTTTTTTTCTCTCTCTCTATATGTTTTCCTTTCTATTCCCCATATTTGTTTTATTTCATGAATTTATTTATTTATTTTTTTTTTTTTTTTTCATTTTTTCTGAATGCATTGTAATTATTATATTAGCATATTAGTATTTTGATTTTTTTTTTTTCTTTTCTCATGTATATATTCATAGTTTTTATGTTATTATGTTTATATTTTTTTTTTTTATTTAATTTTTTTTTTCCCTATAAAAAAAAGCTATGCTGCAATTACTGATGCTTTTAATCTTCAAATTACATGCCAGACAATTGTACTTCTAACTGTGCATTATTGTTATTCTTAGGGGACAGTAAGTCCCAGAATAAAGTTTATTTTTTCATTTTCATTCATTTCATAATGAAAAACTACGAGTACTTGAATTTGCTAATAATTAATTCATCATAATCTTATATAATTATCATATTATAATTATTGGAATGATCTTGAAGTTTTTTTATGTTGCTATGCTGGTAGCAGTGTTGTATTAATATGGCAAGATCCTGTTTGTGCTGAATGATAATGGCGGAGAAAGTGTTGCTTCTGTTTGAGGGCTGCGGGCAATCTTCTGTAATTAGTTGAATCACCTTCACTTTCTACTCCTCGTCATGTTAAAATTTCTCTTTCTAAATGGTTATGTTTATAAAACATTGTATATTTCAATATTCAGAAAGTAATAATATTGAAGTTTGTAGTTTAATGTTTAAGTCCTTAAGGATGTTTAGGTTGGTTAATTTACTTCTCAATTGCTGATTTCTACTGCCCAGAAACTAGGAATACTTGTTTTAATTATATATTGTAGAGAGCGCTGTCTTCAACCAGCTAATTGATCCGTGGCTGATAGTTGGTGTAATATTCTTCTTTTTTTTTTTAAGATTAAGAGAATCACCACGAGGCAATAAAAAAATTTACCCGCCCCCAAAAAAAAAAAGTAATAATTTGTCAGCGTAAGACCTTTTACTTCCCAAGCCTGTAATTTTCTCAATGGATCAAGGATAACATGGTCTTAATAGCGAACCATTAACGCAATGTGCACGCGGCTAATACCTTTTGGTCCTTGCATTAAAAATATATTGGAGGCTGTGTAGTTGTGGAAACAAAAGACAGTTCTCTGGTCCTAGTAATTAAAATTAAAGATTATTTATGAAAATTTGCTGTTTACAACAAAAATTCACTAAATCAATGTGAGGAAAAACGGACGCAGTGACTTGACTTTTAGAGAAATTAACCAAACGATAGTTCTATACAATAAGCTTTCGATGTTATCTTCTCAAACAATCCAGCAAGATGAGAAACTAATGGATTTGGAAGCTTTTGAGTTAATATATAATAAAAAGTGTTATTCAAATAACAACAGTTTACAATTGCACATATTAAATATTGTTACATGTTTTGGTAATAAAACAATTTACTCTTCATAGTCAGCTGAGCTTTGCTAAAATGTGTATAATTTGGAATGCATTTATTTTAACAGTAGGAAAAAAATACTAAAAAACCTACAAAATAAGAAAAAAAAAAAAAAGAGATTGATAAAAGCAAATACATAATAAATTTACTAAACTAAAATGCATAAGTTATTAACTTTTTGTGCGTTAAAGTTAATCAACATTTTGGATAATTAAGTTATATATTATTTGTGTTCCAATACATTTAATTTCAAGCGGAAACAATAACTTTTGGATGTGCTATTAGTAAAATATTATTCTAATAGTATATGGTTTGTACGTTTGTGTATGTATCTTCTTAAGGATTGCTTGTTATAACAGCCTATTGTTTGAATTATTGGATTTCCTAAATTGTTTGTAGAGTTGAAAAAGTTCCTGGTCTGTGTGTGAACAAATTGTTTAATAGTTTGAAAATCTAGTTCATGTAGCATTTCGGTTATTTTTGTGTACTGGGGTAGTCATTTATTATTCTCATAAATCGGCTTTGCACCCTTTCAATTTTTTTATAGTTTTGAGTCACAGGTTCTGAGTCCAGTTCTCCATACGGGAGAGGCGTACGTCAGTAATGGTCTTATGACTGATTTATACAGAATGATTTTGTTTTTGATCGACAGTGAGGATTTTCTTCTGAAATATGGAGCCATAGTACTTAAAAGTTTTTTGGCTTTGTCGCATTTGTTATTTATATGAGGTGTGAATGTCAATCGTTTATCTAGTTCCAGACCAAGGTAGGTAACAGTTTGAGTCCAAGGGATTTGAATATTTTTTAGATATATATGTTTTGGTATGTTGGGCCTTCTTTTTGTAAAAATTATTTTTGATGTTTTTTTGTTAGTTACTTTTATTTTCCATTTTTTATTATATTTTTTAAATCTGAAGTATAATGATTTTAATCTGTTTTCTATTGTGTCTATCCTGAAGGAACTAGTGTAAATCGCCGTGTCATCGGCATATAATGATCTTTCAACGAAAGGGAGAGAAGGTGGGTCGGATATGTATAAATTAAATAGCGTTGGTGTAATTCAGGATCCTTGAGGAAGACCTGCTGATAAGGGATATTTAGGAGATGTGGAATTGTTTATTGTAATCTGAAAGTATCTATTGGAAAGGAATGAATGGATAGTATGTATGATGTAGGGAGGGAACCGATGGGTAATAAGTTTGTATTATAAACCATTGTGCCATATTGTATCAAACGCTCTTTTTTTTATGTCCAGCAAGATCATCCCTGTATGTTTCTTTTCGTTAAACCCAGCCGTAACATAATCTGTTAATCTTGCTAACTGTGCTACTGTGGAATGATGGTTTCTGATTCCGAATTGCTCACTAATAATAATATTGTTGAGAGATATGAAACTGTTTAACCTCTTCATATTTTTGAAAGAATGTTGAGAAAGCTGATTGCTCTATAGTTTATGACTAACGCTGAGTCTTTAGGTTATTGAATTTATTATGAAAGAATAAGTAAATGATTGGGACACATTTCAAACATATGGAACATTATGGTCGTTATGAATATGTTTAATGTAATGCAATGTTAATTAATGTAAGGAGAATTTAGGTTTTTTAGAAGGATTTTTGATTGGATTGATAGATACGAGAAAAATTGGTTAGTTTTCATTTCAGTTCCTCCACTTGTTAAAATAGTTATAATTACAGTCGTTTAATTAATTTTTTTTTTTTTTTTAGTCCGATCAAATTCTTGTTTGAGTCTCGTTTACATATGTATGTATCTCTTATATGTTAAGAGAGCCATATACTCTTTTGCATAATCATATTTCTATTACAAATCAAATTATGAGTTTAAACAGATTAGAACTACTCACAATAAATACAAATTCGGGTTTATACCAATGAAAAATTCACATAAGTTCTGAATTGTTTTAGAATAATATCTGCTACCAAATATCTAAGACATTCTAAAAATACTTTAATGCATCAAAGTTAAGATAACCTTTATCAGTTTGGTGGATGAAGGGGTCATGTCACATTTATTTTTTTAAATGCAAACCAGTTCATTTGATGAAGGGTTAATGTGCAGAATTGTGAATATTTCAAAACAACTAGAAAAAGAGATATTATTTATTTATATATTATTCAAACATAAATTATTGCAAATTGTGTCTTGTAACATAACCTCTTCATCCACCAAACCTTTCATTGAAAATATTATATTCATTATTTATATATTTTCACATTTACTTCCGATGACATCATCATGACGTGGATATAAAAAAAAAAGTGCCAGAACTGTGAAACAAATTATGGGGTTTACAATTTATAATTTCTTTCTAATTTTTGTTAAGCTAAAAACAAATGGGGGTGTGTATATGTTTTGGACGTCATGTATGTATGTGAGTTGTAAAGAATGGAAGATCAATTCACTTAAAAGGAACTTGGTATAAAAGAAATCTGATTCTGTAAAAAGAGTATTTTATTAGTCAATAAATCAGCGGGAAGATCTTCTAGCTCTCGGGCATTAATAAACTGAAGCCTTATCAATTTCATTAGGGAAAGTAACCTGACACTGTAATACATAACCTCGCATGATAACAACAGCCACTGCCATCTTATACGCTGCTTCTCTAGTATAAATTATGTTAATTGTAATTACCTATATTTATGATATGTTGTAGATATTATCTTTTGCATGTTGTCTACTATAGTATACTATGTGTAGTATAGTATAGTATAGATCACAAAATATACTTGTTTAAGATTTTATGTTTAGGCTTGGTATTAAAATAAAACGATTTTACTATCAACTTGTTATGATCACTTAACTGTAAATAAAGCCATTGTTATTGTTGAACATTTCAGTATCAATGAAATTGTTTACTGTAGCTGTTACAAAACATATGATAATTTATTATCAATATTAGTGGAGCTGGTTGTTGTTGCTGGTTGGAGCAGGAAACCTGCTTGTTTTCTTAAGATAAAAGACAATGGAGGAAAGAGACAGGCTGGAGTCGATGCTAGTTAGCCCTGACTAACGGTAGCCTTCGCTGTCCTTGGGGTAGTCACGTTCCATTGCCTAACATCTGGTCAATATGGCCGTCTTTGAGGAGCATCTTGTATAAACAGTAGCTAATCTACTGCTCAATACCATTTTAAGTCAACAGGGTTGTAATATATCATTTGTTTGGAAAGTTAAAACATATTGTTACGGGTCACTGGGGGTATGGCTAATCAAACTACACATACAATATTAAACACTAATTTATTTACAACCAATAGTTACAACTTAACTATTAGTAAATTGTAAGTTTATATTAGATTCTTAATCTAATATAAACTTACAATAACAATTATGACCTAGGTCTAACTTATGCCTAATTACACTAATTTCTATACTATACAATAAGGTAATACTTATCCTGAATAACATAATGCTAAGTTTTACTATTACATATAAGAATCTATTACACGGACACACAGAGACTGACACAGGCTTATCACTGACACTAAGTCACTGCCATTAGATAGTCACTGGTTCATAACAGACTCTTGACTGTATTCACTGACATAGGCTCACCACTACTACGGTTACTAATAGGTTACTACTCATGACTGACACCAACACTAAGTCACTGCCACTGGAAAGTCACCGCCTCAGTCAGTGACTGACTGACTGACGACTCCCCGATGATTGTCCTTTCGCTCATTGGCTGATCACTGTTTCATTACTGACTGACTACTGACTCCAGACTGGGGGCTGGCCAATTTAAACTCTCACCACACATTCTCCGCTCCTGGGCGGGTCCTCGATCCCAGTTTCTCCCTCAAACCGTAACACAGGATAATAATATTGTTATAAAAATGATAATAACAATAAGTATTCAAACCATTTATATTTCCCCTCATTAAATCATTGTGAATTATTGAGTCCAATGTCCAATTAGTGAAAAAAGAAACGGAATTTCTATGTGGCGAAAATAGTAGAATTGGGTTTAGAAGGACGATTGAAGACGACAATAAACTCGGGATTTGATTTAACGATTCTCGATCAAAATTTCCTTCTATTATTTAAATTTAATTTTATTAAATATTATTTTTTTTTTCACAAAAAAATCGTTAGCCGAACAAGACATTCGTTGTACGAGCATTACTTACGAGAAGGCTGGAAGATGAGAACGTTCTCTTGTGGAACGAATTGTTATTAACAATTTTCATGAAGGAGGGTTTGCTGGATTGAAGTCACTTCAATATCTCGAAGGCAGAACAGATACATCATTCGATTCGAGGGTTTTTAGGCAATAGAGATATGGTTTTTGAACAAAAGAAAATTAGTGATTTTTTCAAGCCATAAACTTTTTGATTTACTTGTGTAATACTGTTACTTATATTGCCATCCTAATAAGTATTATTTCGTTAATTAATAAATGTATTATGACGTCAATTGTCCTACGTTATTCTGTCGTATTTATTTCTTTACCATTTTTAGGATTTGGTTATCCCCGAGCCTCTCTCGGTCCCAACCACGTCGGTTGGTCTAGCTCCTAGTGTATTTTAAATGTTGTGCGGAAGTTTGTTACAGATAAGGAGATCGGAACTCATTGTTGAGTTTAAAGTTAAAAAATATGCGGTTTTGTAGAAAAATTAATGAGACAGAAGGAAATCATTAAGAAAAATAAAGGAATCATAAAGGGAAAAACCTCTTTAGATTTCTTATGTGTTAAAAAAATATATTCAAAATGCGGGATTCCTTCAAGAAACCTTAAGCAGCAGTTTGATTGACCTTCATACACCACACTAAATCAGCCAAAATAGGTTAGCGTATAAAAGTACGGGACTATTAGCTAGTTTGTAGCTAACTAATAATTAATGTCGGAGGAATCGAAGGTTAAGTCTAATTTTATGGGTTGTTGATCTTAGCAAGAACATTAAAACATTAAGAAGTTTCATCACGAAAGGTGGGGTTTTACAGGAAATTCTATGGGGGGGGGGTTCATAAGAGATCAGTATTGCACTAATAACCAAGACTAGCCTTCAATTTTCAGCACTTAATTTTAATATCTTAGCGGTACTTCAAGAACATGTGTCAAGGTCGGCTTGAATTTTTACACTGACGTCTTTTAGCTCACTTTTAGGTTCATAAATAATATAGGCAGTTCGCAAAATCTATGTATTCTGTTAATTTTGATTTTAGTACAATTAAAATCTGCTAATTTTAAAAGGGATTTTAGTACAGGTAAAGGTCCGGACTTACTTTACTTTGGGAATCGTACCTACTGCAACTTGTATCACTCGGAATTTGTTGACGGCAGTTTCGATGGTTTTATAGAGCAATGCTCCCATTTTCGTTTCCTAACCTGTATGAACGAAAAGAAAACTGTTTGTCTCGACCTTTAGGAGACTTCGGTCACTACTAAGTATCTTGAAAACACAATTGTGGATTGTCACAGATCTGTTATAAATATTATTTGCAAATATTTACATTGGCTCATGAATCACTTATAATAGGTACACTCGGGACTCGATTAACAGATTCTCGATCAACCGACCCTTCAATATTTTTATTTCATTGTTTTTTTTTTTTTTTTTTTTTCCACAAAACATTCGATTCCCAAAAAATACATTAGAATACTTGTGCGAACATTACGGTAAGGCTGGAGGATGGTGGTGGTGGGGGGGCGGTCTACGAGGAAATTATCAATTTCTCATGATAAAGGATTGGTAGAAGGCACTTCAATATCTTACAGAAGACAGAACTAATGCAGCATTGTTCTATTTGATGGTTTTTAGACAATGGAGGCTGATAGAATGATAGTACTTAAAGAAAAGATAAATAGTTATGTTTTGAAGCCATAACTTCTTTATTTACGTATGTAATACTGTTACTTAGGTATATTATTATCGCATAGATAATAATTATTATTCTCTTTTTAAATAGTTATATGTATTATGTCAATTATTCTCCATTATTGTTTCTTGCGTATTTCTCTTACTTTTTTGGGTTCTCCACATATTTGTTATCCGAGCCTATCTCGGTCCCAAAGACGTCGATTGATGGAGTTTTAAGTGTACATAACATTAGGCAATTAGTCTTAAAGTGTAAAATATTTGACTATGTGATAATCGATGTAATCGTGCTATCCGAGGTTACCACCCAAGGTGTGGAAGTGAACAACTGTAAAATAAGTATTTTATTTACAGCCTCCTGGTGGTGCGATGGAGATTATTTCCAAGTTATAATCGGCTACTTTATGGGAAACTTTTTACAGCATTTTTATAGTTCGAGTCTTTTTCTTTAACGTCCTCCAGTAATCCTTTAAACATTATCCAACGGTTAAAGAACGATTTCAGAAGTGCTACTCTTATCAATTCCAACCATAAATGAAATGAAATGAAATACAAATCATTTCGAAGACATTGCTATCAAAAAGTCGTATTCAGGGTCTGACATACTTAGATACTGTGAGCGGTTACATTGATTTTAGTAAGAAACGAAGAGACAGTGGTAGACGAAACCTCTGAAAACCGAAAATTAGAGATTCCTTTGATCTAAAAATACTATTGGTAACATTGAAGATATTGGATTATCAACATTTAGCGTACCGCGACGATCTTGAAAATGACCTACTAAATTATATTTTATTCCATAGCCACATAAATTTTCTCGATAAAGTGTATCGTTGGTTTCGTAGTAGGAAATCGCTTTTGATCAGGAGTATTCTATTTTTATGTATAAAGAATTTGGCCTGGGATGCAGTCAGGATTAATAAACTATACGTCCTTTATATGTAGTACCGACGTTTCGACCTGTCTTGTGGGTCTTCTTCGGGGCTAAAATAACCAAAACTTAACTTTATTTATAATTTGATTTATTATAATTTCTCATATCTCATTATATTCTTCAGCCTTTCCTTTCGTTTATTATTATTCCAACCTAATTTACTAATCTTACCCTTCTCTTTTTCTTGTTAACGATTTTCATAAAAAAAGCTGCAAACCTAAAGGAGGAAGGCTGATGAGGGACAACTCATCTAGAAAATATTTAACCTTTCCAGTACAATTTTGTTAGTGCTAGTCTACGTAAAGTAACTTGATTCTGCCATATTTAGTATATCGTGTGTTAATAGTTTTCCTTTGTATTTTGTCCCTCAATCCTTTGCCATTATCGATAAAAGTAATCTCTCATCGATATTTAGTTCATACCTGGAACGATTCCTATCCGGAAGCCATTGCTAAAAGATAATTGGCTAGGACTGCAGGGTGCAATGGGCTAACCTTGGCCATTGTAGGCTATATGATATTGTCGAGTCCTGTCAATAGTCTTTGTGATGAGTGGGCCTGGCACCGAGGGCTCCTAGGGAATACTCCTTCCTCTGCTTCCTTCAGCGAATAGTGTACATAGGTGCTCCGCCATGGTCCTGTATGAGGAAGAGGCCGATGATGACAATGATTCCCTAAACCAAGGTAACACCAGTGCTATTTAGTTTTATTGATATATTTTAATTATAACAGCTGCTTGTAGTCGATCTATCCTTTATTACTAGTATATTTACAATCATAGATTCCAGGGAATTCATGGAGGTATTTATTATATGCTCAAACCAAGTTTGCATTAAAATTCCGTTCTCAACGAAGCTATTCATAAGGTTTTACATTTTTGTAATGAATAATGTGCTGTCCAGCGCTGGAACCTACACCTCAGAAGAATGTGATTTATGGATCAGAAAATATTCGAAATAAAACATTACTATAAATCCATGCAATTGTAAATTACTATAAATCCAATAGTTTGTACCTAGGAATCTCTGTAATTACCTTTCATTTTCAACTCTTTAAAATCCTATGGATTCAATAAGACAAAATGTCTATTCAAATCATACATTATTTTTTTTACTAAATGTCATTACTTTGTACAAATTACAACAATAATAATAACATTTCATCCTTTTCTTTAATTCACAACCGTCTTTGTCATTATGGTAATATTTCCCTTCTCCCCAACTTACACTGATGAATTAAGATAATCTCCGTGATTTTTAATTGATGCGATAACATTAATATACTGAGGAATTTATATTATTATTTATCAAATAAATTGAGAAGTATTACTTTTAAAGCCAGCGCACACTACTGACGGATCGGAGAGCAGCCCAGCGGAAAATCCGTCGCACTCCGATCTGTCAGTAGTGTGCGCTTAAATTAATAATTATGTATTTTATTTAATTGTTTTTTAATACTCCTTGTATTTTTTTTCACTTTGCAACAATAATCATATTTCCACAAAAAGTACTACTTCTATTTAAAGAAGCTATCGGTATTATCGGACAATCAGCCCTTATCACTCACATAAAATCAGCTGCTGATGTTCGAAATTGAGCTAAGAAAATGCCATTATATGCTAGATATGGGCAGAGATACTACCCAGAGGTCCCCTTCCCTGGCATTTATATATTGTTTATGTTAGTTTTTCTCTCATCCTGGTTCTTTTCAGTCTCCTGATTCTATCAGGCATGAGATAGGTGGCCACTTCTGTATATTTGCATGTACAAGTCGTTTATCTCTTTCAATTTTTTATTTTTAAATGTTTTCTGAATAGTGGATATGTCAGTTTCAGTCTGAAATTTAATGACATTCTGTTTTTTAATGTGAAAGTTTTTTGTAAATAAGAGATCAATGCGTACTTTATAGCAATATTTTTTATTTCCCTTGATAGTGGAAGATTTCGCAGGTTAAATCCTTTTCTCAAGCAGCGATTGGACGTAAGTGCACTTTGTCCTTTGGTTGAAGTGAGGAATAGTTGAGTTAAGCGCTTTTACGATTAGTAGTGATTGTTGTAAAAATTTAGATAATAAGTCGAGTCGTCCAAATATTTTCCAATCATTATCTACATCTGTGGGTCTCAGGCCGTCATTAATATTGATTAATTATATTTTGTTTTTGTTATATTGAAAACATAATAAATACAATATATTATTATATATTAAAAAGTTTCATTGCATTTATTTTGGCGTTTCTTGGACGCTGTAGTATCTGCTGCCTGTGCGCCTAATTATGGTGACTTTATCTTCTTTCCATACGGGAATATTTCCTTTGTGTATTTCTCTTTCAAGTCCTTAGAACCAGAAATCATCTCTACATCTTTTATCTCCTCACTCTGCGTGAGACTTCATACCTTGGGCACAAGATCCCAAGCTGATGCAGTGTGTACCTCTCTCATACCACTTTTTCGTTTTGTAAATCCTTCTTTATTCGTGTTACTTCTTTTTGAAACTTTTCACTGAATCTTCTATGAAACATCACCTTGTTATTTTTCTCATCTTGTTTAATACTTGAAACACTGAAACTTTTATACATCTAAGGAATATTTGTTCACATTC
>RCWM02001429.1:0-27692 GCA_003667255.2 Euschistus heros
GCGCTAGCGGCGGCCAATGCCTTACGAATCTAGGCTTACTAAGAGCTTGACAGCCGAACAAGCCGTTACAAACTGTCTTGTGAGTGAAGAAGAAGTTTCCAAGAAGTAAATCATTATACACAGAACTCGATCAAACGATGGCTACTGCCGTTCATAATTGTCTCTACCCCCATGAGTTCCCATCAACCCATGCGCTTTTACGTGATCATTACCTGCCCTAGCGTTAAGGTTACCCATAATTGCAACGCTTCTATCTTGTTTCTTGCTTTGTTCTTCATTCGCTCCAAGTCACTATAGAATTGAACTTTATCTAGAATATTTGCATCATACGTAGGAGCATAAAATTGAATAATACTCGCGCTCTGTAGTTGTTACAGACTCCACAGAGAGTGCTATAAATGCGCAAAATGCATTATTAAACATTTATCTACCACGTGTGAAACATGATGTTTATGTATTTTTGCACGCTGGTTCATGTGGTATGATTAGGTTTTCAAGAACATATCGCTGTTGCAAAAAACTAATATTTAATTAGGAAAACTTTTTTTATTTTATTTATTTATTTTTTTACCAATTAGTACATTTATTATTTTTTCCTACAATTAATTGCAAGCCAACTTCGCTGACATAAACATTCAATCTAACTAAATTAATGTTGTTTTATGTAAAAAAATAAGGGACACTTAAGTAAATCTAATAATATTAACTAGTAACAACTTTAGCGAAGACAAATTATTTTATTATTATATGGTCACTACATCATACAAGGACCCTGGCCTCCTCTATAACAGCCTACCAATCTTTTCGATCTTATGCCTTCTTCCTCTGTTCCTGAACCCCTATCCGCCTCAGATCTTCCTCCACATCATAGATGCACCTGATTCGGCGACGTCCTCTGCTTCTCCTGCCATCTTGCCACTTCCATCTACTTTGATACCCTTTGTTCGGCCATTCATTCAACATGACCACTACTTGATACGTGCTCTTCGCCACGATGTCGGGTTCCCCAAACAGGATTATGATCTCTTTATTCTGTTTCTCATCGAATATCCGTTCTCGGAAACTCTGCCCCATATTCTCCTCAACCCTTTCCTTTCCCAGGTGTTGAGCACATTACCACTAGTTTTACTATGGTCTTGTAAATAAAAGCACATTGTTTTAGATAAAGAACCGAAGTTGAACACTTTTTGAAGGGAGAAATAGTACCTGTTTCCTTCTGCTATTCTGGCTTTTGTTTAACTTTCAATTCTATTGCTGTTGTAACCAGGCTTCCCAAGTACTTAAACTGGTTTACAGGCCTAAAACTATCGTTTATGAAAGTTACTTCTTCATTTTCTCGGTACTCCATCTTGCCCTTTGCACGTATACTGTCTTATTTTCGTTGCAGGACCCAGTTTCATAGATGCATTTTTGAATTCTTGGAAGGTACCTGAAAATGATTTACATTTAAATAGAAATAGTTGTAATATTCTAACTAAATAAAACTAATAAATCTCATATATTTTTAAAGGCCTACGCTTTATGTATTTGTATAAAAAAACTCATCATCACCAAGGATCGAGCCAATTGATATGGATAAATTTGGTAAACGATGATAATAATGCTAGCTCACGGTTTCTGAAACTGATTCTTTAGAAACATTCAGCAAGATAAAAACATCTGATTCCCTTCTATAGGAAGGAATAAAAAAAAAGGATGAAGAAATTATATAAAGTACTAATTTTATTTTACCTTTTTTTAGAATGGAATATCTAAACTTGAAACATATTTTTAAAGATGTTATACCTCAAGCAGCACTAGAAATTTTTCAATGGGAGTTGCTAGAATTGACTGATTCATATAACACAAATAGAGCTTCTCCTGTTATTGGCAAATTGATGTCATCAAGAACTGGAATAGTTATGTGGGTAAGAAGCTATATACAAAATATTATAAGACCGATGTTTTATTTTATTGTAAGTTAAAAAAAAAAAAAAAACCATTTTCACAAACTTTTGTCATAAGTATTACATGCTTTTTTATTTGCAGAAATGTTGACATAATTTTTTCAGCTGAGACTAAAATATGTGGAACATTTGGAACTAATTTTTTTGTAGTGTAATAGTATAGTCGCAATGTTTGCAACCATATCAAAGCTTTCAGCCATATTTAATATCCAAGTCAAAGAAAGAGATGAATGTTTATAAATTCTTAGTAACCAGTACTGGTCACTTGTGTTACCCATTCCCTTGCTAATAGTGGAGAAGGTGAACAGGTACTAACTATTACGTTTGGCCAAACAAGAACTTTTAATATTAATACCAGGATCATGGCTAATGTAATGATTCTCCTATCTGGGAAAGAGAAAAATATGACTCTTAATTAGTTCAGTAACATCATTGATTCCGTTTTTCGAACGATTATTGTTTCACAATAAAAAAAAAATGTTCATCTTTTACTTTTCTTTATTGGACGAGAGCCTCATTTTAGAGACAAAAAGTAGTAAAACTGCTGTCATGTCAGATTTACTACTTTATTGCTGAGATACCTCGAGATATCAGTCGCCCCTACACCGGCCGAATCAACGCTACCAACTTCAGGAAAAGGAAGATTAAAAAAAATTCACTACAATATGCTGTAGAAAGACACATGGTTTCTGATCTACAGGTAATCACTGTTCTGATTGGAGGAAAATAAAATTTTATAAAGTTTAAATTTTCTTCTCCAAGTGAAAATTTCGGATTTGAATAGTATGCTGTTTGCATAGTTGATGTGGATAAGAAAGCTAATAAATGATTTTTCTTTTTTTCTTTATTAATTTTATGGCACTACAACTGGCGAGTCTTGGCCTCCTCCTCCAGCTTTCTCTAGTTTTCTCTGTTTTGTGCAGCCGCCATCTAGTTCCTAACTCACAGGATATTTATCGTGTCTCCGGCTATACCATCCGACCACCTTACCTTTGGTCTTCCCCTTCTTCTCGTGCCATACAGAGGTTCTACTAACTGTCTTTTATGAATGGCCTCATCCTCTATTCTAGCCACATAGGCTGGCTAGATTTATAGCCTTCTAATTTTTAATGATTGGACTAGATCTGCTTCGTTGTTTTATGAGTATACGTCGTTATTTGTTCTCCTTCGCCAGTTTCCATCGACAAAAACCCCACTTAAGATTCTTCGAAGAATTCTTCTCTCAATGACAAGAAGGTCAAAAGATGCTTCAAAAATCATCAAATAGCAACAATGATTTTGAGTTTTTTTTGTTGAATTACCGTAATTCACATGTTGCTTATTTATATTATTCATCATCTCAACTTTTAGATAGCCGAATGTTGAAAATTAAGCTACAGGTTACATTGGAAAAATTAAAACCTAAGCCGATTTCTTAACCGATCAGATAAAAGTTAACCCAAAATAAAATTAAACCATATTATGATAAATCAGATAGACAAAAACCGTAACAATTTCAGATCGGTGAAAATTTTCTAATGCAAAATATGGGAACCATGGAGGCCATGGAGTTTGAGGCTGCCTGGCAGTCAGTATGAGGGCATGCACGAGTTCCTGCAGTGAAAGCTCAGTGGTGGTCCCCAGCATAGAAGACCTAATAATAAGGGTTTTGGAGGCCCTCAGGACTCGTAAGAAGCAGATACCCTGCTGGGGCTGCGGCCAACTGGAACACCCTAGAAGCAATTGCCCGTCCATTAAAAGAGAAAAGCCACAGGAAAACTAAGGAAGTTAGTAAGGAGGGGCGACTGCCGACCCGTGATGTAAAAGGCCCCAAGAAGACCATAAAAGTGACATCAATAGTAAGCAATACGAACAGTTTCTATAAGGTTGGGATGGTGAACGGGCAGCTGCGAAGCCTTCTGCAGGTCACCGGCACAACGATGACAATCGTGAGCCGAAAGACTCCCAAAGACCCAAAGGCTGATAAGATTCCACCAACTACTTGGGCACTACAGACATCTTCAGGACAGCTAGCCCAGGTCTGCGGGGAGTCAGTTGCTACCTTCGTCGTCGGAAGCTTCGCACTCTCGTGGCCGAAGTAGATGAAGAAGTCATACTGGGCACGGACCTGATGGTAAATAGGGGCTTAAGCTTGATATGGTGAGAGGTGTGGTGACACTAAATGATGAAGAGATTATCCTCCGGCGGGCAGGGACCTCTCCGCACGAGTACTATTACTAGAGAACACTATTCTACCCGCAAGGAGCCAAGTAGTGATGCAAGGGGCGTTTGAAGGTGAACGTGTAGTACTACAACCCGTAAGGCATGAAGAAAAGGAGCTCGAAAGAGGTTGTACTGGTTGCCAGGTCTCTCGTTAAGACCGGACGTGCCACTCCAGTTCATCTGATAAACCTGAACAGTTTCCCGGTAGTACTGAAGAAAGGAGCGCTGATCGGGGAACCACTACCCTAGTTGTACGATAGCTGCAACGTTACCTATTCCTCTAATCGACGAAGTCTATCAGAAGAATTATCCAAAATTGTGGAAGAATCATGCCGTGACCTTTTACCTGAATAGAGTGAGGAAGTGAAAAACATGGTTACCCGATGGCAGGATGTCTTCGAGATCAGCTCGTGGGAAGAACAAACATCGTCCAGCACAAGATTGACATCGGAGATACGAAGCCCATCCGACAAGTTCTACCGTCAGTGATTATTAAAAAGATGGCGGCTGATGGAGTCATTGAGTCTTCGAGTAGTCCCTAGATGTCTCCTGTTGTACTGGTGAAGAAGAAAAATGGCGCTACTAGATTCTGCGTCGACTACCACCTTCTTAACAATGTCTCCAAGAAGGAGAGTTATCCACTTCCCAGAATCGGCAATACATGCCTAATATACCTAGACCACATCATTGTGCAAGGAAATTCCTTCAACCACCATCTGAAGAATCTCGGGAAGGTCTTCGAACGGCTGCGTGCAGCTAATTTGAAGCTGAACCCGAGGAAGTGCAACCTCTTCCGGAGCCAAGTGAACTACCTGGGGCATGTTGTGTCTTACAAAGGAGTCGCTATTGACCTGAGAAGATTACATCTATCACCGACTGGCCAGTACCAGAGACTAGCACGAAGTTAGGAGTTTCCTCGGGATTTGCACCCACTACAGGAGGGACGTGAAAGGGTTTGCTAGCATAGCAAAACCCCTAACCAGGCTTACCTAGGAAAAACGCAATTTCCATTGAGACCTCGAGTGCCAATCGCCCTTTAAGGAGCTGAAAAACAGACTAAGTAGTGCTCCTATTACTAGCTATAGCTAGCGAGCTACACTCGCACCGAAGGCTAGTTCATACACGACATGGATGCCAGTAACACCGCTATTGGAAGAGTACTTTCTAAAATACAAGACCGGGAGGAAAGAGTTATTGGGTACTTTAGCAAGGCACTATCAGCCCCAGAACGCTACTACTGTGTCACGAGGGAAGAGCTTATGGAAGTTTTACAATCTATAGAACTTTCCCATAAATATCTTTATGGAAGAAGGCTCCTCCTGATAACGGACTATGCGGCTCTAACGTGGTTACTGTGGTTCAAGTCACCAGAAGGACCAGTTGCGAAGTGGATTGAATGCTTTCAGGAATATGACTTTTAGTCCCAGATTTGAAACCAATAAAGCAGTGCAAACTTTCAGGGTAAAGAAGACCATACTGGCTTCCATACTAAGGAGTGGGTAGTGTTACGGTAAGATGATATTGGTGGTGCCGTGGGCGCAGTGGGACGAAATGGTGTTTTTTCTGGACATCGCATTTTGAGCCCCTAAAAATTATTCAATCGACTTCAAATTTCAAATGGGTATGTTTTCAAGGGTGTAGAATTCGAATCTGAAGTCAGTTTTTTTTTTTCCATCGTTTCAGGATTTTGCTCTGTTAACGAATATGTGTCTAAAAAAATCTAATTTTCGTTTTTTCATATTTTGATTCAAGGGATATTATTTTCTATGATTTTTGATTTGCTCTATCGAATTTAAATCCATTCGTTCATATTCGTCGTGTCAGTGTCAACATTCAGACCTATTCCAATATCAATTTTAAACATTTTTATTGTTGAATACCTGTGGATAATATTTGTGAAGTCCATCTGTTAAAGCAATTTGGACCACTTTTTTTTACAAGTTAAATTTATCAAAGCAAATCGATTTTAAATCATTTATTAATAATTTACAAACTAAATAAAAATTAATAAAGATGAGTTATACCTATGTCTTAGCAAAAAAAGTAGAATGCAGCAGAGTTCAAGAGTTGTTAAACCTCAGGAAAAATTTCTGCAACTTTACAAGAAATAAAAAACTATATTTATATTTACATTTTTTAATTTTTTAACTGTTCATTGATGTGGAATAATTTTCATCTGTCTCATCACCAGAGTCCATCGCAATTGTGTTGTCCATTTGTAGCAACTCCGCTGCTTCGGGAAACATATCTTCATTACTGTAGTTTTTTAGGTATTCAGGTTTCATTAAATTAAGAAATGGATCTGAAGTAATTAGCAAATTGTTTAAAATATATTCATTACTATTTGTCCTGCTTGTTTTTCTCGACCTAAATTCTCTAGAATTTCTAAAATCTTTGTTTCTGGCCTCTTGGGCTTCTTCAGACAATTGTCCTATAGGCAATATGGCTTTTTCGATTATATCTTTTCCGTGCATAAGGATCTTATGCACAGTTACGGGCATATAATACCAGCCGTATTGTTTACATACCGTTCAGCTGTTTTTGTCGCAAACTTCTCAAATTTTTAACATCTATACTTTTCCGTGAAGCAATAGTTTGCACAATAACTCCAAATCTTCTAACATATCTTCGTCGATGCCAGTTATTTTCGATGTTAGTTTCGGGTCTTGAAAAAACTTTCTTGCAGTATTTCCATCATTAAATGTCACTGCACACTGCTTTACCCTGTCACATGCAGACCTAACGTAGAGCGAAATTTCTCTTGAATCACCTTTTTCCTCTCAGATTGAAGCAATTTATATTCATTTGTTGAAGCTGACTATCTTTTGAAGTCCAGGTTGTACGATAGATGCAAGAGACACTAAAAACAAAAAAAAAAAAAAAACGAATTTTCGCATGTAATGGAGATATTCCAAATGAATAGTACTCTTCATTGCACACTTGTTGACGTATAATCTCCAAATTGTTCATGTCCTTGGGAGTTGCGTCACAAATAAAGCAACGCATCGACGAACTAGTTTCCGTAAGCACATTACAAACTTTGCCATCAATCATTGTTAGCAACATACGATGACTTATTTGCGTCCGAATTAAGTACGGTGGGAACCAGCGATTAAATTTCATTTTGCACCCTTTCAACTTCGATTTTAATTATTGCAGGAGTTTCTTTGCAAAATTCAAACCTAAGTGGCCTACAGAAAAACGTTGAAGAGGGTTTTTCATTCTGCCATATAACTTCGGAGGTTCCTAAATCGTACAATTTAATTGGAACGACAGTTGTCATAAAAATTGAAAGAGTCATCAGCACACTGATTATCTCCACTATAAGGCTGACGATATATACTCTGTCCAGAAGAACCATCACATCCCCATTTTGATATCAAACACCAGCTGCCTATTAAGTGACAATTCTTTTTTGAGAGTAGGTATTAAAAATAGTCGAGAAAGCGTTAAATCCATTAGTGATTGAAGTGTTATTTAGGCTTCTGTTTCATTCACATATATACAATCTTTCTCAGGACAGCATTTTGATTTTGTCGCCTTAATTTTGTGGTAGGAGGGAAAAATTTTGATTCCATTTATCTTAGTCATGTCTCTTAAATGCATGTATTTTAACTTTGATATACCTATAGATGTGTTAATTGAAAGGGCTTTTTCTGAAGAGATCTCTTTGATGATAGAACTAGCATTGTGGTGGTTAAAACAAGCATCTTTGACTCTGTTTGCTTCATCCGGATGTTGTAGTAAGTAATCCAAAACGGTTGCTATATCACGTTTATTTTCTTTACGAAAATTCAATTTTGAGGCGAATAGGAGTTCGCTTGCAGAATACTGTTCTCTTACCAGGTATGCAAGTTTAAAATGTCGTTTTAATTCCAATAGAATGCGCTCTTAGCCTATTTTGTTTGTTAGTCATTTGTTTACAAAAGTCAGTTGTTTTTAAGTAGTTTACGTGGACGTATCATACCTTTCTTTGGTGTTAAAAATGTCTAATTTTAAGCCAATAAAGAGCATTTGCGGCATGTCATGATTTTCTTATTTAATCAAAAGAAAAAGGCATCTGAATGTCATCGAATTCTTGTTGAGACTTATGGCGATGTTGCTCCCAACCGTCAGGACATGTGAACGTTGGTTTCAAAGTTTCAAAAAAACGTGGTGATTTTGATGTTTTACTGATCAAAAACGAGGGAGAAATGGGATCAGAAGGGAGTAGTCTACTACGAGCTTCTCAAACCCGGCGAAACAGTCAATACTGAGCGCTACCGACAACAAATGATCAATTTGAGTCACGCATTGATCGAAAAACGCCCAGAATGGGCTCACAGGCACGCCAAAGTCATTCTTCAGCATGATAACGCTCCTGCACATTCAGCCAGATTGACTAAGGAAACGATTTTTTCTTCGCTTGGTTGGGAAACTCCTACCCCACCCGCCGTATTCACCTGACCTGGCGCCTTCTGATTATCACCTCTTCTCATCGATGGGACACTCATTGGCGGAGCAACACTTCAACAATTTCGAAAACGTACGAAAATGGCTCGATGAATGGATTTCAAATAAAGATGAAAAAAGCATTCTTTTTGGAATGGTATCCATATATTGCCCGAGAGATGGACAAAATGGTGTAGAAAGCGAGGGTCAGTACTTTGAATAAAATATATTATACTTTTTTTTTTAAATTACTGTGTATATATTTTAAGAAATAAACGACATTTTAAACTTGCATACCTGGTTTGTCTTCTGTTCTTCGCATTTTGTGTCTCTCAGAGCATTCATTAAATGGCTTTTTTTCACCTGAGTGGATTTGGTGGTCGATTGCTATCATGAATTCTTGAGGGTAAATGAAATCCATACTAAGCCATAATTCATTTTTGTTCAAAATCTGTCTAATTTCGATGTGAATTATCTAACCTTCGCGTTAATTGATGGAAGAATAAATGCACCTTCTTTTTTAAGACTTCCAAAGATTTATCCGAAACTTTAACTTTGATAATACCTACAATATCTTCAAATAAAAGCTCATAACTTTTTATATCGAGATTTTGGAATCTATAAAACAAATCGCGATTTGTCTTCAAGTTTTCCATTATATATTCCGAATAATTCAAGCCCACAGCCTAAATCCAAGCCTAATTAATAAAAAATTAAAACCAAATACAACTCTCGCACTCAGAAGACGCAGTTGAAACTAAATTTGTACTTTTCACAGATATAAACTGTTTAATTAAATTAGACGATCTTACTACATATTCAGATATAAATGTTACCATGTGACAGTCTGTGAACAGTTCGCCAGAAACAGTTGGCTCCCGGTTACAGAATTAGTGTTATCAGATCTTATTAATAATATCAACAATAACAAAGCTCGAGGCATAGGTGTTGTAACTTCTGTAATATATAAAACAGTATACGAAGCGTTTCTACAAACTGTATAAAATATGTATTCTAAATGCTTCAGCCTTGTATGTTTTTCAGATTTTTGGAAAAAGTCTAAACTAGTGCAATTAAATAAACTGAAGATATTTCCTCAATCAGGCCTATATGTATTATTCCAACAGGTGGAAAAGTTTTGGAAAAGTTAATACGTAACTGGTTATCGCATTATGTTTATATAATAGCCGTCTGAGTGACAACCAATTTGGGGTATACGCCAAAAAAAGTTCGGCCCATACGGTAATGAAAGTCATAAGTATTATCCAATATTCTTTAAATAATAATCTACATACTGCTATTATATCGCTTGATCACTGAAGCGTTTGACAGTGCTTGGTGACGTCAATTTTTAGTACCCTTATTAAATATCAATACCCAGGTAACATTTATAAGATTATTAGAGATTATCTTTGCAATATATCTGTATCTTTAGTGACAAACGAAGTTTTATTGCTCGTGCTGCTCTCCTCTTTTGTGGAACTTAATCGTTGACTCACTATTAAAAGAACGATTACCTTCTAATGCAACGATTTTGGCCTTTGCAGATGACATATTAGCAATTATAACATCAAAATATTTCAAACATTTACAGACAGCAGTCGATATAGTATTTCACAAAATAAATTTTTGGGCTTACTTAAACAAACTGACATTCAATAGAAAGAAATCTAATTATATGGTGATCACTAAAAAACGACTAAGTCCACACTTAAATGTGAAAATTAATAACAAAAATCCTAATCGAAATCGTGCTATGAAATAACCATAGACGAAAAATCAAAGAGGGACAGACATATTGACGTACTACAAAATAAACATAGCGGTTGAGAATGGCCCTGGAGGTTCTGTATAAAGCCACAATTTTGCCTATTCTTACATATCTCATTGAAATATGGCATCCAGGAATACAGGTTAAGTACAACAAGGCAAAGCTGGAATGGCAATAGCAAAGCTAATGGCACTCAAAATTATCAAAAGTTTTCGAAACACTTTCTAACGTCTTGGCCAAAATGATCCCCATTATCATACTAACTGACAAATATGTTGGTAAAATAACCCAACAGAGTTTACTGCTGAAAGGAAAACACTAAAAAGATATAAATACACTAAACAAAGGGGTAAAATAAGGGTTATAATGGAGAGGAAGGAGTTCTACAAATCCTACAAATATGTAAAAAATATCTTTAATTCCAAATATTCTCCAAGGTCGCAAGTGGTCGCAGACCATTTCGATCTTAATTTACTGTCCAGTATTGATATTTTGAATTAAAATGGGTTTTCGGCTTAAACAAGTTTAAACATTTTTCTAAAATCAAATTTTTTGTTGAAATTTAAAATTTAGATGCATTTATTATTTTTATTTTTTGTAATCATTATTTTTACAGAAAAATGTTTTATTGACAATCGTGATATCATGCTTAAAGCTGTGAACAGCAAAAATTTACATCGGACATGTACAGAATGTCTAATGCAATTTAACAAAACGGGATATTTTCGAGGACCTTTCAAACAAACCTAGTTTATCGATTTTTGTACTGTTAGTGCTTAATATAATTATGTTTAACGTACTGTTGTTTATCGACAATGACCACAGCAAACATTTTATAAATTATTCAAGCCATAAATATAAATTTTTGTTTTCAGCCAATGTCCAACAAATAACGTTGGCTCGTCCCACTGTGGGGCGGCTCGGGCGGGCAGTTAGCCGAAAAGGCCTGGGCTTGTACCTGGCTAAAGCAGTCTGGAATGTTCGACGTAGGTTAAATAGGCCAGCCGCTAGGCTAATGAGGCAGTAGTGTCAGTGATCAGTGAACGATCAGTCAGTCATGTGTCAGTCTAGTCAATGAGTTAGTATTAGTGATTATCCCTGTCAGCAAATGTAGCAACAGTCTCTGTGTGTCAGTGTAATATGATCATTTATGTTTATTCTTGAAACCTAATATTACGATATATGAGTCGATGTATTTAATGAATTCAGCCAAGCATCAAAGAATATTGGGCTCGAGATCAATACATCAAAAATAAATTTATGGAAACCTCGAGCTTTTCATAAAGTAGTTTCCTTGGAAGACGGTCAGTTCCCAACCGTTCCACATGGCCAAAGGACCTCAATCTTTCCTTCTTTATAAAGTTCGTAATATTTGGCTGGCTATACAAGGTTCTCAACTCCTCAGTAATCCTAATTCTTATTTTATTACCATTGTTATGTTTATAGAATAAAACAAAATGTTTTATATACTATGCCATACGTTCTTCAATTTAAACACAAACAATCGAACTTGTTCGTCAGAGTTTTTTAAAAAACTAAATGAAATGTATCTAAAATGATACAAGTAAAAATTTTGCAATTTTTATTGTACTTAAACTGGAATCTAAGCTGATTAAGATTTTATTCGATTTAGCACCAATATATATATATATCAAATAAAATAAAATAAAATAAATAAAATTTGGACTTTTTCTCGTGATCTGATGAAGTTGCTGATTTGAATAAACCCATAATCATGGGAAAATAACGACGCCAAACAATTTTTTTTTTTTTTTAACTTAGAATTTTGTTTTCTCATGATCCGATGAAGCTGATTATGTTTTCATTAGATTTAGCACATTATAACAATAATAAAAAAAAAAATGATGCCCTCAACATTTAATTTTATTATTCCACTTTAATTTTTGATCTTTCTGATGATCCGATGAAACTGATTATGGTTCAGTTCAACACCTTATTAAAAAAAATAGCGGCCCAAACAATTTTTGTTTTTCATTTTTACTCTCAAAGTTTGACATTTTCTCATGATCCGATGAAGCTGATTATGGTCTATAACACTCGGCACCTTATATAAAAATTGTAACCCATTTTTTTAAATTTTTTTCTCTCAAATTTGGACCATTTCTCATGACACGATGAAGCTGATCATGGGTTTATTCAATTTAACAGCACATACAAAAAAAAAAAAAAATAATAATAAAAAAAGGACGGTGCCAATTTGTAGGGCTTCTTTAAAGGGCACTGGTGAATATAAAAATACCTAGATTAGATTAAATTAAGGAGTAACGTGCTACCCTTAAATTCGTCATCAGTGTTGAAATTATTCATTGACATGGATAAATAATTGGCCATGGGAATGACGGAAGTAATGTTCAGAGTAATGATGAAACGACATTAAGAAATTTTTCTTTTACTAAATATTTAAAGTACGAAACAACAAATGCCATCGCGTTAGATAGTATAAGAAGAAGGAAAACATGAAACTATTGTAAAGTTTAAAATTCAAATGAAAAATCGTTAAAATTGAGACCATTGGAATGACGGTAATAAACATAAACTTAGCTTTCCGATGAAAAACTGAAGGAAGGTAGTAAGAAGATTTAAAACTTCACTGGAAGGTGTTGCCATTCTTGAAATTAACCATTTGATTCACTAAATCTCCACATGATGGATGTATGAATTGATTGTTCATTCGCCCAAACTGATTCATTTTTACCAAACATTTTAAACATCGTGTTATATTCATTCCTTGATTTTATAATCATAGCCACAAAGTTTGGGAAATAATTCAATACTATTAACCAAAGTATGTAGTTTGAAAGAAAATTCTCATTGGTGACAACCATAATAATAATAATAATAATAATAAAAGGCTATTATTATAATGACAATTTTCTTTCTTTATGGTGACAACCATAGGAATAACAAATAGCATTAAAATCAATCAGATTTGATAGTTCTCTTTGGGGTTTGGAAGTGTGTTTGCACTGACATTGACTTATTTTTGTGATAAGGTGAAAAAAAAATCAGAATAATAATAACTTGATTTTATTCACTTAATAACATGTATAAAACGCATAGAATTTAACCTAAGCACAATTACAAACAAATAATTGAAATGATCCCTAATAGCATTATAAATACATGTAAACAGTATAACATATAAATTACTAATAAGCTTTATGTAGTTTTGATTTTCCACTGACAATGGTTTGTAGTTGAGGGCCAATTTTACTTTTGCCAATTATTAAGAGAGATTTAAAATAGATAATATAATATAGATCTGTATACATTCTTTACGTAATTCATTTTGTAGAATGTTTTCTCAAACAAGTAGGTAGAACCAAAAAGAGATAACAGCTCTCCAGCAAATTTATACAAATAATCAAATTGTGCCTATGGGACATTCTTATAAAATTTCGGAAAAAATGAATTTTGATATTTGTTCTTAAATGTATTACTACATTGTAGATCGATAATTTCAAGTAAAAGTTCTGGGGCTATTGTTTCTATTCCGGTATCAAAAGGATATTTAAAAATCTTAATTTTGATCACAATGACATCAAAGTCTGAGAAACAAGTATCAAAATTTATATTCTAAGCACTCAAAGCTTCGACTACAAAATCGACGGTGCAATTGTGATACAAGTATATGAATCAGGGTTTAGCTAGTTTTCTGTTCGCAACCTCAAATTCAAATCGTTTATATGTTTTGTTACATCGACATAGGTAGAAATCGAATATGAAGTTTGTAAACATAACCTCGACAGCCGTCGGTTTCATAACCAAAATCTAAAAAAAAAAAACCCGCATAAATCACCCGTTTTTTTATCTATCATACGACAAAGAAGCGATGTTCAAGGAATGTCTTTATATATTAACTCTAGCTAGAACCAGTACTACGAAAATAAAAAACCCAACTTCGAAATCGGGCCATTTTTCGCAAAGTTATGATCTTGGGATATATTAAAGAAATTGGTCAACTTTTTTTCATCTTAAAGCTGTTTAAATTTACAATTTGAATCCATATTATTAAGTCCCTTAAATTACACTTACGCTAAAAATCCCGTACTAATGTAAAATCTATGTTTTTTTTTTGGCATATTTGTCAATCTGACATCGCAAATATTTATCCCATCCTGAGCTTCTTTTATCTATCTTAAAGCTGGTTAAATTTAGTATTAGATGTTATGTATATAATTTATATCAAATTCAGTGAAACACCCACGTCAGAACGCTAAGTATGTATGTTATAGCAAAATATGACAATTATGACATGTTCTGGTGTGGGTGTTTCACATGATTTAATAGTAAACTAACCCAGCTATCCGATGATTAATATTTTATTAATACATTTATTAATATTTTACTTTTTACCTTTACTGGATTCTAAACCAATACACCTAAACTAATTCATTGTTCCCTAATGGCATTTAGGAAATAGAATAACTATGGGAGTTAGCCAACTTCTACCAGGCTCAAAATCCACATGATTGATTTAGAGCTAAATACTCAAACTCCAGATTTCAAAGTGCCTTAATTATTATTATTTATTAGTAAAACTTAACATCGCGTACCTATAATACATTGCATTATATTATATTATTTTTTTTTTTTTTCTCGGAAACCGGCCTTAAAGACACGCGAACATCATGATTACGAGTTCCTTCATTTATTTCTCCTTCTCATCCAGTACTCCTCATTCATTTTCGAATGTCTTTGCTTTCCTTTCCTACACGTCCAGGGCAGTTCCCCTCCACCGATCTCCTTCCGCCCCCACAAGAAAACTGTAGTTTCCTGTAATTCTCTTTCTATAAAGCTTTCACTGTCCTGTGCAAAACAATCCCGATCCGCTATTCCAACCTTCTTCATTTCTTCTGTCACTGCTTGATGTACGCTGGAGCACTTTTACACCCTCTCATCTTTGAGGAAGACAGCCTTATTTAGGTCTTTCTGGAGGCAATTCTCACCATATGTCCGTAGGAATCTCAACCTCCTAATCCATGATCTCTGTTTCTAGGTCTCTTAGATCTCCATAAATTTCTTTGTTAGGCCTCAACCTGTACCCAATTATATTATATTATATTATATTGAATGGTTTAATATCATACAGGAAACATTAAAAAGCACCTCGTCTCGTTTTCCACATTACATCCAGCAACTAATGCACGCACAAATTATTTGGTATCGTCGTATTTCTCACCCTGTCCATACATCCATTATTAAAAATATTTCATCCAAAGTAGGAGAGTCTAAAATTATTTAATTTTTCATTAATATCAGGAATAAAATCTTTATTGTAAGATATTATGGGGGTTTAATGAAAAACGTTCCTCATATAATCCGTCCAGATATTAGCAAACTGGCATGCAGAGAAGAACATCTTGGAATAAAATACTTTCGATAATTATTGTCAATTTAGTTAAAGGCATATTCAAAATATAAAGAGGCAAATATAAAAGCTTTTGATTTCCTATATGTTCAACTTTTGGGGTTGCATGTCATTAAAAAAAAAAAATATATATATATATATATATATATATATATATATTATTTTATTTTTGAAGAGAAAAGATTTGACCCAGTCGGGATCGAACCCGAGTTTCCACCTCTCTAGCGTGGCGCCTTATCCACTAGGCCACCGGGGTCGTATCCGAACCAGGCAAATCTTCCCTCCACTTATCAGCCTAGTTGGATAAGGCGCCACGCTAGAGAGGTGGAAAACTCGGGTTCGAATCCCGACTGGGTCAAATCTTTTCTCTTCAAAAATAAAAAAATATTTAATAATATTGAATTATTCAAGAAAAATTACATATATATATATACCGGTGACGGATTGTCAATAGATCCAAAGTTAAATGTAATGTTCAATATGAACATTCATCCCGGAATCACCATCGCGATTGCGAGTGCCCGGGGGTTATGGATCACTGAAGAGGAGAAGATTTGCTATAGAGAGAGTGGAAACTATCGAATCCCGATATAATATTATACATATATAGTTAAATATATATGAAACTACATCCCCGGAATCATATCGCGATATATATATATATATATATATATATATATAATATATATATATATATATATATATATATATATATATATATATATATTTTTTTTTTTTTTTTTTTTTTTTTTTTTTCCTTTCAAAGTAACCCTTTGAAAGGACCGTTTATTTAGGTTGTACGTTCCATACAAATGTATACTACGTACCTTAATTGTCATAATTACATTTACATTGAAACTTTTACAATAATATTATTAAAATAATTCAGATCATTGAACAATTGAACATAATATAAAAGAAACAAATAAAACATTACAAATTGAATACGAAAATTAGAAATAAAAAAAAAAAATATGGTCCATGGCTGATTTTAGCCCATAATTTTAACTATTTAAAGGATTTTTCATGAAATGTCCTTCCACCTTCTCAGTCCTTGGTCAGTTGGTCAAAGTCCAAGCTGTAGATAAATTTTGTAAATTCAGCTCTGTATTTGTTGTACAAGTCATATTCTGTCACAGGCCAATTTTCACCTTTGAAAAACAGCGTCATAATTAGTTTGGATCTTTGTCTGTCATATAATAAGCAGTCGTAAATTATGTGTTTAAATGTATGTTCTCGTCCGTCATAAGTACATATGTTGCTGTTTATTAAATTAAACCTTTTTAGATATGCTTTAGTTTGTCCATGTTCTGTTAAGACCTGTGTCAGTTTGTAATGTGTGGATTTGAGTATGTTGAAATTATTTTTTGTTATTCTTGGAATGAATTTATGCAGGCTTGGGGATTTTTCAGATTTAAACCAGCGATCATTCCAGATTGATATTATGTTTTGTTTAATATCATGTTTGAGAAATGATAGTGGTGTTTTCTTGTATGACGGAAATAGTTGACTTTTGGCTGCCTCTTTTGCTAAGGTGTCAGCCATTTCATTTCCGTCAATGCCAGAATGCCCCTTAACCCATTTTATGTCGATATTGACGTTTGATAAAATAAGTGTGTATATATTTTGTCTAATGATTTCAGTTAGTTGGTCATGAATATTAGGATTAAGTATGGATTGTATTAGAGTCATGTTATCTGTCAATATTATAATGTCGTGGTGTACGTTAGTAGGAAGATCAAGAAGGAATTCTGTTGCTTTTAAGACTGCATATTTTTCTGCTTGGTTATTGGAACAAGTTGCACCCAGCTTATATTTAGCACTTATCATGTTTTCTCTCTTGTCCCAAAGTAACCAAGCACAGCCTACATTGTCCCCTTCTTTACTTCCGTCTGTGAATATATTAGTAACGTCTGCAGGTTTCTCTGCAATCTGTGTTAACTGTGTATTAATTGTGTAGCCAGTTTGAAGGTTTAGTCTCGTAATCTATTGAA
The DNA here is from genome assembly GCA_003667255.2 of Euschistus heros. NCBI lineage: Eukaryota > Metazoa > Arthropoda > Insecta > Hemiptera > Pentatomidae > Euschistus > Euschistus heros. The sequence continues at coordinate 17,737 of RCWM02001429.1, forward strand.
TCTTTTAAGATAGTTCCGTAGTCACAACTATCTAATTTTATTGATGTGAATTTCACTATTTCGTTTATTTTTAAATCTATAGGTATCATGCCGGCTAAAACACATGCTGCATCATGTGATATAGTTTTGTATCCTTTTACTATCTTGATTCCTATGAGCCGTTGTAACTTCTGTAATTTTTGAAGGTTGCATTTTTCTGAATAGCTTTATGCCAAATTGGTACCGCATATAGCATCTTTGGAATCAATGCTGCCTCATAGATAATTTTCAGAGAATCAGCTTTTAAGCCCCAAGTTGTCCGTGCAGCAATAGTGAGAGAGTTGATGGTTTTTAAAGTTTATTGTATATTTTTTCAATATGTTGTGTCCATTTTAGTTTTTTGTCGAATAGCACGCCTAAAAAGGTCAGTGTTTCCGTTCTTTCGATTCTCTCTTTGTCTATATGTAGGTTTAGGTCCGGTATATTTCTTTTTCTGCTAAAAATGATATATTTACATTTCAATGTGTTTAGTTCTAATTTGTTATTTTTTGTCCAATCTGATATTTTTTGTAGTGCTGAATTTGCGGGTTCTGGTAAGTTTTTAAAACATCGCCCTCTGATTAAAAGAAGTATATCATCGGCATAACTTAGTAATTTAATTTCGTTCGGTAAATTTAGATCAAATATTGTATTTATTAAAATATTCCATAAAATAGGTGAAATTCCTGATCCTTGTGGCGTCCCTATTGTCAACGATTTTGAGTAAGTTAATGTATTTGTTTTTAGTAGGATACGTCTGTTATTGAGGAAACTTTTAATTAATAAATATAAGTCTTGAGGACAGTTATATTGTTTCAAGTTATAAAGGATAGCAGGCCACCAAGCATTGTCAAATGCTCCTTTGATATCTAGACTAATAGCTAACAGTTGATCTTTTTTGTCTAAAGCATCAGTAATATGCAAATTTAGGAATTGCAATGCATTTAGTGTACCTGTCCTTGGTAAAAAGGCAAATTGTTGCTTATTTATTATATTATTTTTTAAGAAGAAAATAAACGAGTCTGTTTTTAATAATGCTATCCATAATTTTGCTCATGATTGGAAGCATGCTGATAGGTCTTAGCTTATCACTTGATGGTTTTGGTATTAAAACTAAGAGTCCAATTTTCCAATTGTCAGGAATTTCTTTTCTTTGATAAAATAATTTATAAACGTTTAGAAGTAATTTTGGCATTATTTCAAAAATTTTTTGAAAAATTGTTGGTGTGATTCCGTCATATCCAGAAGATTTTTTGTTTTTCAGTAGTTCTATTGCATTACAAATTTCTTGATTTTCTATCGGTAAGTCAACGGGTGTTTCAGGAGGTTTTAAAACATTTGATCTTGTTATTTTATGCTCGTAATTGTCTGAACCTGGAGTATCCTCGTTAATTAGATCATTCATGATATGTTTTAATGTTCCGTGTATGTCATTCGTGTAATTGTTATCAGTTGTTATAATAGTTTTTAAGAGCAAAGGGTTTCTAATTTTCCCAGCCGCCCATTTATAAGTCCAATCCCATGGTTTTGCATTGTTACAATATGTTTTCCAAGTATCTAGTTTCGATTGTTTAATGTGGTTTTGATAGGTGTGTTTACTGGTCAAGTAATTGTTTTTGGCGGCATTTCTAAGTTCTTGGTTATCTTTAATTTTTTGATATTCTTTTCTAAGTTTGTTAGTCGTTTTACGCAACTTTGTCAGTTCTTCGTTCCACCAGGGTACCTGCTTGTACTGTTTATTATTATGTTTTCTGTTTGAGATTCTGAATGACATATTTGATGCTTTAATAATTGCTGAGGTCAACTTTCTAGAGATTACATTAGTGTCCATATTATTAATTACATTAATAATATTTTCTTGCAGTTCATCGATGGTGTAGGATTCATTGGAGCAGAGTAGAAATTGTTTTGTAAGTTGATAATTTAAATTACTTTCAAAAGTATTCCAGTCCGCATTTGCTGTGATGTATTTTATAGTTTTTGTCAATTTGGCCAAATTAATACAATTTTGGATTTCGAAGAAGATAAAATTGTGGTCGGTAAGGTTAGTCTCATGTGATATTTTTCCAGTTTTTGATACGTCCAGAGGCTTTTATATTTGTTATTGTCAAATCTATATTGCTTTTTCCTCGATGTCCTTCAAAAGTAGTCAAATCTGATTTTACATTCATTATTAAGAAATTATTGGTAGTGAGAAATTCCTCTAAAGAAGTTCCCCTTTTATTAGTGATTTTATCATACCATACTTTAGATCTACAATTTGTATCGATGCCAACTACGATATGATAATTTTTAAAGTAATCGACGAGTTCGTTGAGTTTATCTAAATCGATCTTTACATCTCTATTTATATCAAAATAACAGCTAGCAATAATATATTTATCCTTCCCAATTATAACCTCCATTACGACCCTATCTCTGTTGGAAAAAATGGGGTCACCTGTGGTGAGTGGTTATAGCAACCTACTACCCAAGATCCGGGTTCGCAGCCCGGCAGAGGTTAGGATTTTTTAAAAGTAAAAAATCCTCACTATGCCGTCCTCGGAAGGGCCCGTAAAATGGGGGTCCCGAGCCTTATGTCAGGTACTCGATCCCTATCCTACGTTTGAAATTTAGGACTCCCACCGTTCGTCCGATTACCATAGCAGCATTGATAAACGAAACAAAACAAAAATCTGTGGAAAAGTTTATCATACAGCCGTCAAGGTTAGGGAATTACGGTTCTGCCCGTGATCATCGAACGTTTGAAATACTTTATACCTTATAACCTGTTTTGTATATGAGTGTTCTTGAAGAAATTATATCTAATTTTTTTGTGCATTATTTGCTGCATTACGTTTTTGCAGTGTTTTGAGTGCATTGTATTAATTTGTAGTAATTTAAGATTTATGTTGTTAGAGTGAGTCATTTAAAGAAGTAAAACTACATGAAATAAATTTACAGATTTTAGTTGTCTTGTCCTTTTCCTGATTATCTACGAGTATATGCATTAAATATAAAGTGTATTTGTTGGTAAATAATGTGATCAGTTAACTTACTCTGTCTGTACTACGTAATCAGTCCTGTCGATTTGTCTTTGGAGCTCGAGAAGGTAGGAAGGGCAGGTGAGGTCCAGCGCCGAATGGTTGCAGTTCCTCTTCTTGTGGTGGTCCTTCTCCTTCAGGGAGCTGTTGTACCGCAGGCAGTTGGTGCAGCGTCGCTCTTCAGCTTTACATTGCTTGAGATCGTGTTCTTCTGCACAGAGCGGACAGGACTTCTCCTGATGGCATTCCTTGAAGCTGTGGTGAAATTGAGAACATGTAAAACATCTTCTTATCCGATGATAGTCGTCAATCTCAACCACTTGACATCCAAGAAAAATTCTTCGGTGTCTCAATAATTCGCGATTTAGAGGACTCACTTCTAAGACCGCATGCCTTGATCTTTTCCTTTTATTATCGAATATTGTGACTACTCTAATGTCATCTTTTACAAGTGGTGTTCCTTCATTTTGACTATACAAATATTCAAGAAAATTAGACGAGGTTATGTCGTCTTCTATATTTTTGACTATTAGCCTTGGTTTTTTTTTCTTTTCCAACCTAACTAATTTTATAGTTGGGTTATTAGAAATTTCTTTTTCAATTTTTTTTAAAATCATCACGATTGTCCGAATGAAGTAGTATCGAACCTGATTTGGTTTTAGATGCTTTGGTAAGAGTTAATTTTAATGTTCTTGGATTAATTAAAGTCTTAAATGTTTTTTCAGTTTCTTCAATATTACTATTTTCTACGATTGGTTTTATAATGGCCTTGAAACGGGGTTTAATTTTTGATTTATTAATCTTATTTTTAACTACTTCATTATAGGGAATCTTATGAAGTTGACTTTTAAGGTTAGATGGTGTTCGGTCTATTTCTGGGGAGTTAGCATTAAAATTTATATTACTACTTACGTAGTTTTCTAATATTTCAATCGTTTGTACGACTCTTTCTTTTAAATCTTTCCTTAGTGTGGGAAATTCTCCAACAGCTTTCAGAACTTCATGGGCTAATTTTAGAGCTTTCGCTTGGTCAGCCATCTTGATATGATATATGATATATATATATATTTTTTAATCTAAAACTTCTAATCGACCAAAAATAAATGCAAACTGATCTTGAGTCTGAACATTTCTTTAAATTAGAGAGCCGGGCGAAGTTAGATCCGCTGATTAAACTAAATGTTTTTATAAATGACAATATTAAAATAAAGGCTATTTATGATAGCGGCTCCAATGTGACATTAATAAATCAACGAATTACTGACTTGATGAAGTTGAAATTAATTAAACAAAGGGCGGTGCTAAAAACCATCAGCGGACTTAAGACTTAGAACGGAATATCCGCCTGAGAGGCGGATATAATTCACCGATCTATCGCTATCAGCGCTACTGATCGCAACAATGACTTGGTCTCCTAGAAGAGTCTCAGTTGGTACATTAAGATATTGTTGTGAAAACCTCGTCCATCTTAGAGTCGAGTTCCCGCCAAAAGTTCTGCTCATTCCAAGACCACCCCGTCTGACAGGCGGATATTCCAGGTAAGTACAAATATTTACCCGCCTCACAGGGCGGATATTCCCGAACTCGCACTTTTTGTGTCTATCCGCCTCACAGGCGGATGATCCAAGTTCTGTACAGGCTGCTAATTCAAAGTATTCCTTTTATAGAGTGAAATGACGGATAAAGTGCCAAGTGCAGTGTCCAATAGAACGAGAAGAATTATGGAAATGACGAAGGAGATGTTTTCTGATGACTCAGATTCTGAAATTGGCTCTGATGATTCATATGTTCCTGTGGAAAACGAAACAGCTTCTTCAGAACACAATACAGATTCAGAATTATCTGAAAGCGAACTGGATCTGGACCTTTTCAATGGAGATGGTGCGAGAGATACTAAACAAGTGCAACATCAGAATGAAACCGAGAGTCCTACTAATCGTTATGTGACAAGTATGATAAACAGAGAAAATGAACGCTCCAGTTTTATCCAACGTGAACCAAACTCAGATGATACATCACAGAACGACCCAAGCGTTTCCATTCGTTATTTCCATGGAAAGAAGAACTGTTTTACGTGGAACTCTGTATCTAAAAGTTCTCCTAATTCTAGATCAGCCCGCAACATAATAACAGTTCGGTTATCAAAACCTACTGGGCCGGCGCTCACATTAGGAAAAAATCCGTTCCCCATTGAAATATATGGCGACTAATATTTATACCGACTGATATTTTACAAGAAATTGTCCTCAGAACTAATGAGAAGTTGGAATCCATGCGTTCACATATGAAGAAACACCAGCATACGTTTCTTACAAAAATACATAAACCATGGTAGAAATTAACTTCTGCTGGGAGTTTTTGTTTCTGGTGCTCTGTTCTATCTTCAAATCCTCTCGAGAGTCAACTGAATTCCCTCTTTTTTCTACGGGATGTACAGGCCGACCCATATTCAGGTGCATTAATGTCTGAGAAACGGTGACATGGTTACTGAGGGGACTTAGATGTGATGATAGATTTTACCACACGGCCAGCTCGAGAAACAACTGAGTCCAGCAAGTGCTCTAAGCAGCATTTATCAAACTACTGATGATAGAACTTTCAGAATAATTATGATATCGGTGCTTTTGACAACCAACCCTTGTACCCATTTAGGGGTATAACGAAGTCCGATTCAAAATGCATATGCCAAAAACCTGACCAAGTCGGTATAAAAATTGTCCTGCCACTAAACTGATGCTTAGCATCAATAGGTTACATGTATGACTCCTACATTACACAGGTAAAGGTAGTGATGGATTTACTCAATAACTGAAGCCGACAGAACGGAAAAAGTTCCAAAAACCTACACAAGCCTTGATCAGACAATCACACGAAGCCTGAAAGATTAGTCACCAGGAATATTACGTGTAGATATTTGGTTTTCTTCTAATAGAAGCTGCGCAGAACAGGGCTTTTGGGAATATTGGGTTTGAACATGGTAGAACTCTGAAAATGACATAATTTAAAACCTCAAATTCCTCAGGAATTTCTCCCCCAGAGGAGGGCCCTGCCCGGAGTAGTAAATTCTAGCTTTATATATGGCTTTACAAAGGGAATCTCACACTACTTTGTCCTTTGTCCCCAAAAACTTCTTAAACGCTGTGATTCTTCTTATCTTCATGCATCACAAAGAATTCACGGATTCTATGAGTGGGAAACCAGAAATAATTTCAATCTACCAAATGCCACAACGGCAGGGCCTGGTGGATATATTGGATAATTGAAATGACAGTAACAAACTGACTCCAATGTAGGACCTCAGCAGATGGGACCGATTGGCCAACTTTATACCAACCTGATAGCTGGAAGAGTACAAATTCCAATGCCTCACGTGTCATTTACAAAACAATTTTTAAAAACGTAACAAATATGGTCAAAGGTTACAATATTCCATGCCTCAAACTGGGCCTTTCTCTAGCAATTAATAAAAAGATCACCTTGAAGAAACGATCTGGAAACAAAACCCAAAGCTCACCGACGAACACTGAGGACTATGATCAACCAACAATTTTGGTGAGACAACACCAATCTTCACAGATCGGCCTGTTACACCCGATTTCAAAGTTACGCCAACTCCCCCTCCAATGGTGACGTCCGCAGCAAGGAAGTTCATAAAACTTGGAAGCGACGGAAAAATTGTCGTTATTGTTGATTTAATAAGAAGAATCAGGATGATGACCGATAAAAATGTGATGAACTGCCACACACAATAACCTAATTGCATCAGACAATGTTCAAAAAAAGTTACTAGCAATGTTTGTGTGATGGAACATTAATGCCAAATTCGAAACAACCAGACAAGAATCTAAACACTTTTCTTATACTTTTTGCACTGATTAATCCATAAAACACAAATAGTTACAGTTTTGACTTAGGTGCCCAATAGTGCAGTTACCAACAGCGTTAATTTTACTAGCATTAACCAACGATAGTACAAACCGAAGTAGTATTTACCATAGAATACCTTTATTTCTAGATTTGTTTTATGCAATTAGTTACTCAATCTAGTTTGTAACTTATGCTTTAATTATTCACAAACTGATAAAACTATGTTTGAAAAAACCTGTCTGCTGTTGCATACACTAATTTATTTGTAATTATAAAAATGGTTAATCCTACGCTTTATTTTATTAGAGTTACAAACCAACAACTACCTATAGAAAGAAATTTAAACACTATTTAAATCACATAACCAAATAACGAAGGCAATGATGGATAATTTGAAAAAAACGGATGGATGCTCCGTTCTTCGCAGAAGGAATTAGTGCCAACACACGATTGATTCACGCTGCATAAGGCATGGCATGATTCCCCAGACGCAAACGCAGTCATAAAAGGATTGCTCCGCTATAAGCTGTAATAATTCCACCTCAGCCCGTCAGCGGGTGAGACGGGCCTTAAAACTTACAAAGACCCGTAACCGTATGGAAACATTCCATGGATTATACATTAACATAACCTATGTAGTCACAAGAACTAATAATTTGCTGATTATCAGAATTTACGATTACTAAGGTATCTCAATGCTATTACAAGAAATTACTAAAATTAATTACAGCATGAACATTCTAACAAATCATTTTCAACGCGTACCAGTTACACAAAAATCATAGCAACTCCAAGAAGATTTCTACTTTTGATTACCTCAATAGTAATCAAAATCTAAACTATAACAAAATTGTGAAAACTCGCACCTCAGATTGAGACAGCATCTAGGCACTCAATCAGAAGCAGACTAACAACTAACTCTGTAAAAAGATTTCGGACAGTGATTCCAAAGCAACATTAATGAACTATTAATAAATTTGTGTTTAAATTTGTGGCTAACTATTTGAACAAGAGGAAACACAAATACCAAAGAATTATTTCATGACTACCGTAAAAAAAGTCAACAGACAACATGTATCGACCATCTGGTAAAAACAAGTTCAACTCACTTGAAAACGGAAAGACTTGCTACACCGGATGTTGTCACGTCGACGTCCCTACAAAAGGTTCGAACATTCCGAAACTTCCAGAGCCCCTCACATAATCAGTGTGTTCGGAGTAATTTTAGCGACTCCAGACTAACTTATACATATTTAAAGTAACCATACAAAACAGGGCTGTGTAAAACATGGAACCCACATGCATGCAGCAATTATTGAGAAAGATGTTTAAAATTCGAGTGGTCAGCTATCGAATGTTAACATTAACTTTTCCAATAAGAGAACAAAAAAACAAAAAATCAACAAACTAATTTGCGATAGATTCCCCGATTATGGCTATAGTCACCATTGACAACCGAAATGTCTTCAGAGAGACCGATGCAAGTTTAAAAGGTACACGGAAGCGCACCCGCAAGACATAGCCACAAGAGAAACTGCCCTACATTCAGCCGGTCCGCTTACAATATACTCACAGTCAACTATTCAGACACGCCAGAGAACACGTATTAGATGTCATCAACTTAGAATGTAAATCTATTAAGAGAAGGCGATTAAGTTTGGGCACACTCCTAACTTAATTGGAAGTCACTATCACCAACGCGTTCTAGCAGTGCGCTCACAAACCCTTAGAAACACCTAAAAGACAACGAAGGCCACGCCAGCTGATGAAATCTATTGGAGACAAATTTGATTCCTTTTAGATATATCATACCAGTCTTAATTTCAACATTATCTAACAAACAAGGAAAGGGAAAACGTTCTGGCTTACATCTACATCTCCAGAAATCCAGCTCCTCGAATACTTCGAGAATGAAGAGGCTATATCTAGATCAAATCAATTTTAAGAAACTTTGTCAGCCATTAAATAAAAGCGCCATCAAAACACGAGCAATATTAATTGGAACTCGAACGCCGCGTGAAAGCAGAATTGAATCCCAGCCAAGGAATAATTTTTAAGAACAGTTCAAAAAAGGAAATCAACAAGTTGGTTCATATGTATCCCCAAAGGCAATTGTGGGAAAGAAACTTATTAACATAGGCTATTCATCAGCATTATGGCCCCATTATCGGTCAACCCCACATTATAGCAACCTATCAGACAGTATTACTACGTCAAGGATATTGATCAAGGATTCATGATTTCTGTTTCGGTTGCAGATTTGTATTGCGAACCACGTTGTCGGAGTCGAGCGACGGCCTCCTAATTCCCGTCCCGCTCCAGCCAACAGGAAACCTTTCAAGATATGTCGTTTGACAGTTTGTCGGTGGGTTTGAGGAAAACGCTCTTCCAAACGGTACAGGCACATCCTCGTGACCATGCACAAGATATAGAGGGATATAACAACAAAAGGTCAAAACTTGTAATGAGTTCATAAACTTACTAATACCATAGTAAACAAAAAAATATTGCAATTCTACTGACGACAATATAAATGTGATAAACTCAACTCAATGTCTCAAGTATTTGAAAAGAGTTGGAACTCAGATCGTTTTCCGTGCATTGTGAATCCCGCATCCTACGGATTAAACGAACGATTTAAATCAAACATTAGTTAATCGACTGCGATGTAAAATAAACGATAATACTAAAAGAGCATGGTCAAACTTGGCAGAAGAATGTGTAAAGGAATATAATAATACTATCCACAGTTCTACCCATTTTGTATGTTCTACCCATCTTATCTATTGCTCGGCCGAAAATCTTCCATATCTCCCCTTGATGGGAATACTCCATCTTCTTTAGAAGAAGACCGCCAGATAGCCTTCCAAAATTCAACAAAGAGCTTCAACATTAATAAGAAACGGGTTGATAAGAATAGACAAGAGCATAATTTCAACGTTGGTGACTTGGTATACGTCGAAAATGGAAATAAGTTGAATCGAAACAAGCTTGATCCAGTTCGAATCGGACCATTCCAGTCGACAGACAGATTTCTCGTCTTTCTAC
>RCWM02001427.1:0-28000 GCA_003667255.2 Euschistus heros
GGGTCAACTGTGGGTAGCTCAACATAAGCGGATTTGTAAACGGAACGACCGTATGGCATCAGCGATAATAATTTGATGGCTGCTACTTGTCACAAGTCTCTGCAGTGCTAAATGCTCGTTAAAGTTATTAGTTCATAGTCGAGGCTGATCTGGGTGAATGTGTTCTTAGTTGGATGAAATATGAACACTGACTTGAAAATACGCTTCAATTAATTCTGCGACCTTGGATAATAAAGACTATTTAATGAATAGATTGATTTATAAATTATCCATTTTTTATGTATTACCATCATATTTATTCACCATAATAGTACAGGGTTTTCTTCTGAATAAGCTTTAATATTATTTCATAGAGCGCTCTGTAGGAACTTATATTTTAGGTCAGTAGTTGCTGCACACACCGAGAAAAATATGTAAATTTACAAGTGTAATATCATTATGAAACAAAAACTTATTTTTAAAAGATTAACGCATTTTTAATGTTCATCAAAACAAATCCCTTTGGTTATGAATGAAAACAAAATTTCCATACTAGAATGATGTTTTTTTTTCAGTTTTATCTGCCCATGGAAAAACTGTATAACTGGTAAAGGTAAATGCGGGTTCAAAAATAAACAAAATGGATTAGAGGCGTAATTGTGTCTTCTTTCGAATATGGACAACGAAATATTTTTTTATCGAGCTTTTCAATAAATTTATAACCTGATTTAGATTTAAAAAAAGTCTCATTTATTCGACAATGAATATCTCGGTATACATGTATTGTAGAGATTAAGTCTAAAAAAAGGAGGGGGAAAGATATTTGTATATACACTGATACTTATGCTCTAAAAAATTATTTTGTTTACTAAATTAAATATTTTATATTGAAGATATTTAATTCAAAATTATGTAGATTTCAAATAAAATGGAAAGTTACGTAGTTACGTATTGTTTAAGCTAAAGTACACAAACACACTATCCACCGCTATCACGTTGGGATCCTTAATTTGGGAAAAACAAGGTGTTTGAACTTGTTTATCACCAAACCTTCCCCAACCATTGATTCAGAAACATATATTTTTATGAAATTACTGAAACCAAGGCACTTCAAGTTATGGTACAATTTTTTTTGATAAATATAATTTAGAGGATATATATATATATATATATATATATATATATATATATATATATATATATATATATATATATTAATATCAATATAATGTAGTGGATATAAGGTGAAAAATTCTAGGCTGTACATCTAATGTGTCAAAAGAACATATTGTGGAAACTAGTTTAGAAAAAAAAAAAATCAATTTCTCCTTGATTCGGAAAAGCAATAGCTCATGGATATGTTCTATCTATAATCTAATGTTTTTTCAATATACATTTAAGAATAAAAAGGTCAATTACTTGTATTAATAATTAAGTTAAATCAACAATCAATGATTGTTCAAAATAAACAAAGTTTAGAGATAATGGGTTAGATAATTAGAGACAAATGATAAATTTTCCAACAAAAATATTCTCCTTTAAGATAAGGAAACTGACTTAAAATTTTTGGTCCGAGTCACACTAACAGAGCTATAGCTACAGCGAGCCAAAAAAGCCTGAACCATTAAACAAATTAGGCATACATGTCTTTTTTCATTCAAACCAAAGTAGCTCCTAAGCAAGAAATATAACAAAAAATATTTTTCATTAAATTTTAAATCAGAAAACTACTGATAAATTTTCGACTGTAAAAAAAAAAAAAAAAAAAAAAAAAAAAAAAAAAACCTTATACCATAAAAGTATATATCCCAAGCCAAAATACATCCATGATGAAAAATTCATTAGACTTTAACATTTATTGATGAAGATATTTGAATTATTACCAGTATATTCAGATGATTTATATTGAGTATTAAAATACGACCTATATTTGTTATTTATAGTCTTCTTTATTAAGAGTTTTTTACTCTTGGACTTGTTAAACTCAATTTGTACTCTTTGTCCCTCTAATGAAAGTCGGCTGGTTTTTTTAACATTTCGACTTTGCTTCCGTATAACAGTTTTTCTATAGTCATTTGTCGGCAAATGATGAGACGTCGTGGTTTAAAATACATTTAACGGTATCTCGTTTCGGTTGATCAAATGTTTAGACATTTTTCTTTTGATAATTAGCTAACCAGGTCAATTAATTAAAATTAATCTACTAAATGTTAAGTTATTTCCGACATCTGCTCGACCTTTGAAAGTGGAATCCGTTAACGCAACTACAGGAGCTATTGAAAAAACAAAACGAACACTCTGAGGGATGCTATAAATAGAAGAAACACTTGGATAGTGAATCCCTTGGAACATGCTTTAGCAACCCTCAAGCAGTAAGGTCTAATAACCCCAGTTCAAATGGGAATACCCCTCAGGGAATGCAAGAGAGGTGGATAATGGACAGCATCTGTGGAATCGTCAGTCTTTAAAGCCGACAATGATTGCAACGTTGCTGGAAAGGTCTTAGGTGCAAGACTAGTCATTTCTGAGAAACATCGTAGATAATGACACCACCATCTACTGCCTGTACATTCGAAAAGTCAAGATCTGATTGTTTATGCTTATTCGTCTGTTGTTTATGCTAATAAAAGAACAATCTGTGTATTTAACCTGAAACAGAAGTAAAAAATAATAAAATTGTATTGATAAAAACAAACGAAATTATATTAAGTAATATTAAATAATATCAAGTCAACCTTTTTTGTAAGGCTGGGTGCCACAAGGATTTGTCCTAAACCCAAAGTTGATCCAAGGCTAATGAATCAAGTAGTAGTAAAGGAGGATTAGATTGATAATGCGAACATGCGAAGAGCTTGGGAATTCACAATTCGATGGTAGCAGCATTGCTGACTGATGATGTACGGATGCATTAATGAGTCGCTGTGCAGATTTAAAACTAATAAGGGAAAGAACCTTGAATAAAAAACTAAGGGACTATCAAGGGTTTGATTAGAAATGGAAATGGATCATTTCAATATGTAATTGCTAAAATAAGTTAATTGTGATGGGATCAGAAAAGGTGTCAACAGCCACCCTTGAGCCAAATCACAAAAAAAAAGAAAAAAAGTTTCTAATGAAACCTCAAATATGTAAGAGAATTGGAATTGTATTTAAGATGTCAGAAAACAAAAAACAGAGCATTCATGGGTTTCAATGACTACATACTTATTGAAGTAGTTTTCTGAAATATGAGTTAGGTTCAAAGTAAAAATTTTTAAGTTAATCAGATTGCTGGAAATCGATGAGAATTGCGATGAAAGATTCCGTTACATACAGGTCAAGTTAATAAAAGCGTATTAAAAAAAGTAATAATTTCAAAAATAAATCAATTAAATTAAATCATTTTAAATTTTAAAAATGACCTTTTGTAGTATGGAGACAATATAAAAACTTCAAAGTTTCATTATCAGTATAGCGATAATCTGTGGGAAAAAGAAGGATCTTGGTTGAGGTCTTTGATCCGTGATCTACCATATTATTGGGAGACAGCATGAGTTGTACAATTGCTGTAATTATTGAAAAGATTTTGATGTTTGTTCAAAACTAATTTATTTACAGACACACTGTAATCACATCACAATATCACTTTTTTTTTTTTTTTTTTTTTTTTTTTTTTTTTTTTTTTTTTTTCCTAGCCCCTGTTGGATGATTTCTTGAGTTGGATGGAATTTAGGAATTTCTAGGGATGTTTGGCCTTTTTCTGTACTGGGTACACTGTAAGGCCAACAGGAAGTTTGTGATGATATCTTGATCTGTGGGTTTCAGAAAGAGTATGTTTAGGTGATGGGGCTCACCTAAATCATGTAGTAAAGAAAACTTAAAACTATTTACACTTACGACTTAAAGAGAAGTGTCTTTATTGTCACATTTTTGACCAGTGGCCAGTGGGTTCTGATTTGCCCGTTGGTATCTCTTGGTTACGGTCCGGTTGTTAGTTGCCAGCGGACCGGTGGTGGCGCTGGTGTCAAGGTTCTGAACAGGGGGTTTGTCAGAAACTGAAGAGAGTCCAGAAACTTGACATGCCGGCGCTGGATGAATTCCGGGACCGTCGGGAGGTTGAAGATCTCGTGTAAGTCTTCTGGCTTCTTTTTCTTCAAGGAAGTTTTTTTTTACAATTTTCTTAAGCATTGAGTCTTGGAATCGCTGCAGATGCCGTCTAGTTCCGCCAGAAAGGCGGGTGAGAAGAGGGGCACCATACAGGAGTGCAGGCCTCAACATGCTTTTGTAGATGCACAACTTCAGTCGCAGGGAAAGTGCTGGAGAGGAGAGGAGGTGGTGGAGACGGTAAGATCTTTTCCTCACCTTGCGGTGCGCCCTGTAACAGTGAGCTGAGAATTTCAGCCCTCTATCCAAAGTGACACCCAAGTAAACGATACAGTTAGAGGGGGCAATGGTGGTGTCTGCCACTCGCAGTGTCTTCGGAAGTGCGGTCTTTTTCCCACGCTGGTGTGAGAATACTACGCAGTCCGTTTTAGCTGGGTTTATTTGGATGTTAAGTGAGTTCAGCCGTTGAGTAATCTCTGTGCAGGCAGTTTCGGCTTAGCGTAGTGCTCTTGTGGGGTTCATGCTGCTGCTGGTAATGGCAATATCATCGGCAAAAGCCGCTACTGTTGCCCTACCATAGTTTTTGCCAACTACGTCAGCAGTGTAGATGTTGAACAACACCGGAGATAATACTGCTCCTTGTGGCACACCGCAAGTGAGGGGTACTGACTTTGAACAGACATCACGAATCCTCACAGCGAGACTTCTCTCACTGAGAAAGGAGACAATGACTCCGTATAGCTGCTCAGGGCATTCAAGATCTTCCAATTTTCTGCAAAGGATCCCGTGAGAGACCGAATCAAACGCCTTCGTGCAGTCTATGGATATAAGCGCTGTTGCAGTGTTTCTGTTGAAGTTTGTGCATGCCTCAGTTTGCAGCTTCATCAGGTTGTGTTCAGTACTGAGACGTGCTTGGAAACCCGTCTGTTCAAACGGAATTACTGAATTCTCCTCGCAAAAGTCACGTAGATAATTGAGAACAATTTTCTCATAGACTTTCCCGAGGTGGGGCAACAGGCTGATTGGTCGGTAGTGTTCTGGCTTGTCTCCTGTCTTAGCCGGCTTGAGGAGTGGAAACAGTATAGCATGCTTCCATTGAACGGGGAAGTATCGCAACCTCAAGCAGGAGTTGTACAGGCTTGTGAGGTGCATCATTCCTTTTCTTGGGAGCTGCTTTAGCAGGACTGTCTGTATCCCATCATATCCAGGAGCTCTGTTTCCTTTTGTTCTTCTTAGAATTGTTTTCAGCTGTTTAGGGCTGATGAACATGAAGTTTTTCTCCTGGGCCATGATCCGGAGAGGCTCGGCATCTATGGTTCTGTTTGTAATATCCTGTCCGTGGTACTCAGCAAGCAGCTCCGCTTGGTCAGTGGGGGTAAGGAGTCGATCTCCATCGTGCAGGCGGATAGTGGATGTTTTCTTTACAGCCGATTTTGTTAACTTCCAGAACTTCCGGTAGTCATCATGGGTCGCCCTCAGCTTGTCCTGCCAATTGGAAGTTTTCCATTTGCGGAGCAGATTTCTGATCTGGGTGGTAAGGGCGTTGAGGGCTATCTTGACGTCTTGGTCTCGGTTTCTGTACCACCTATTTTTGAGTGTTCGCCTGCTTGATATGAGTGCCATGATATGAGGAGGGGGTTTTTGGAGGTGAGGAGGGGAAGGACGGAAGGTAGGCATAGAGGAGTGGGCAGCCTCGAGAATGGTGTTGGTAAAGGTGTTGATAAAAACATCGACTTCCTCTTGAGAACGGAGTGGTTGCACCGACGGTAGCCTATGGCAAACTTCGGCTTTGTATTTGCTCCAGTCTGCTCCTTGATATAGGAATTTTTCTGGGGCTGGTTCCTCCCTTCTTCCTTCTAATTCGTAAATCACTGGTCGGTGGTCTGAGGTGATGAATTCAGTCACCGTGCAACCAGTAATTCGATGAGGTTGTCTCGTCATAAGGAGATCAATGGTAGATGTATATCCATTGGAGTAAGAGCGGTAGGTATGAGTGTCAGGGTGGACCACTGTGAAGGGGGTCTTGACTAACACCCTGCCCGCCACATTTGTCCGTGAATTGTGCCATAGACTGTGCCGAGCGTTGAGGTCTCCGATCACCCAGTGGTTGGACTTTGTCCCGCAGGTTTGTAGGAGGTTTTTCAGCTCCACAAGAGAGCCCTGTGGACGCCGATATACCCCTGTGATGAGGGTTGGCTGCCTCATCAACACTTGAACAGTTAAGTGGCTTATGCGTTTGTCCGTGATTGCCAGAGGTACGGGCATCTTCTTCCAGGATATTCCATTGCGGACAGCGATTAGGACTCCTCCATGAGGGTCTTTAGAGCTATCCGTTGCTACGGTATACCCTTGCAGAAACGGTGGTGGTCCGAGCACTCTGGTGTCCGTGAGTACGGCCACGGTGGGCTGTTTCAGAGCCAACAGTGCTCGAACTTCTTCTATCTTCGGGCAAAGTCCGTTACAGTTGAAGTTCATGACGGAGAAGGAATTCATTGCTGATTCTTTTTCGTCATGATTTGTACCAGGAGGGTCATCTGTTCCGCTAAGGTCTGGAGTGTAGCTTGCATCGCGACTGCCCAGGGAGGAGGGATGTCACCCCAATGGTGTCTGGTTGTAGAATGAGGGGTTGGTGAAGCTGCTGGTAGGGGAGTCTGCGGAGGTGGTAGTGGGGGGTATGATCCGGGTGATAGGAGAGGGGTGCCTTGTGGAGGGGTTACACCCTGTGGCTTCTCTCCCACCTGTCGAGCTCTCTCATTAGTCTGTTTCGCGGGAAAGCTGGTTGGCTGTTTTCTCGCGGCTGTACGTTTGGCCACCTGTTCCTCTAAGGTTTTCCTATAGGAGCATTGTCTATAAGATGCCACGTGACTTCCATCACAGTTTTTACACCGCATCTGTCCTTCATTTGGGCAGCTTTTTATGTTGTGTTCGCCTCCACAGCGAACACATGCTGGTTCATAACCACAATTTGTCTGAATATGGCCAAATTTTTGGCATTTGTAGCACTGTGGAGGTAGTGTGTCAACTTTGGCCTTATAGTTTTCAGCCGTAAAGAAGACCCTATTAACGTGTCTGACTTTCTTGACGTCATTTAATGTGACGCCTACGGGGAAGGTAATTATTATTGGCGATAAGTCGACCTTTTTCCCATCAGGTAAGGTCTTTTGTAGTCTTCTGGCCTTTGTTATTTTGAGGTCTTTAAATGCCTCTATTACATCACTGGCAGTAAAGGTTGATGGCAACCCTTTTAGAGTGTAACTAACCAATTTAGGCTTTTCACCTCTGTTGGTGTAAGTGTGGTGTCCTATTCCTAAAAGTTGCAGGCCACGGAGGACCTCTGATCTATCAGATGCAGATTTGAGGTGGATCTTGACACCCTTCCTTAATTCCCGTAGGTAGTAATCCGCTATTTTTAATTTACTGAGATAACTAATTATCTCATTTAATTTCCTTTCAGCGACGAAGATTGGTGGGCATGGTGTATTTGTTGCAGTTGAAGTCTCTGGATCTGTTGCCACGTTTAGTAGTACAGAGAAGCTGTTCTTTGTGGAGGTCGGCGACGTCGGTTTCGGTTTAGTCTTTCTTCCCTTTTTTTTGGGTTCTTTAAACTCTTCTTCGTTATCAGACGGTGGTAAATCAACATTTTGGGCTACATTGAGGTTGATTCCAGAATTAACTATTGTTTCAGACCTGGAAATTTGTTTCTTAGGGGCAGGTTGGAATCCTCCCGCTAGAGCACGCTTGTCATTTTGCTGGTACGGTCCTGGGTCGGTGTCTTCGTCTCCCAACACCATGTTGGAAGACGCCATTTCACCACGTTCTTCCACAACTTCAGTGGTCTTTTTGAAGTAAGGGAGGACCTGAAAAGTGGGTTGATGGAAGTGGTTGTCCAGGCCACAACAAAAAATTAATGTAGAGAACTAGGCTATATGGACCAAAATTATATTATTAGCTTTACGAGTAGAAAGTAATAATATAGCAAGCCTATGCCTATGATTGCACAATATCACTATGTCACTATTTATATTTATATCACTGTATAAATTCTGTTTCACTGTAAAAATACTCTTCAAAAATATTATGTTTTTTTACTGTAGTCAGTAAAATGGTTGAGTGAAAATCTCAAGTTATTAGAATAATGTATTCAACTAACTTGAGAATTCTGATTATTTATTACATGGCGAAAAAAAAATTCACATAAAAATCAACATTATTACCTCAATCATTCGTATATGATATTTTTTTTCCCCTTGAAATTCAAAGGTATTCGTTACACCCTTGGCAATGAGAGAATCCAAACATTGAGGAGAAGCATATATAATTTTGTGACTAAATGGATGCTGACATGCCATTAGGTTCGAGGCTATAAACGCACTAATGACGGGTATGAAGGAGTTTAAACGATTCAAATCACGTAAGAACAGTCAAGGTCACCATGAGAGTCGTTAGCGTTTGAATTTATCAAACATTGTTTTATTTACTAATCATTGTTTTATGTCCATATTTAACAATAATTCAATTCAGCTCTTTCAGTAGGGCTAACGAATCCTGACTTTTATATTTGCTGAGAATGATTACAGCTCTTAGGCGAGTATCACAGAAAATTACAAGTATTATAGACTAATAGACTTATACCGTAAAAATTTTTTTGTTAATAAGTTGATGTTAACATGTTCACCAAATTACCTTTTAATAGTAGAATACGAGTTGATTCATGGAACAACAGAGCATTTTTGAATGAACGTTCGTTTACTTTTCTATAATAGAATGGTGTATTTATCCTGAATTTTTGTTTTCTATGTCTGTTTTTATTATACTTGCGCATATGAATTTTGAAGTTAAATTTTTCTTACAATTTTCTTAAGCGAATTCGTTGTTGACCGAAAGGTCCTCAAATATTTGTATAAGCTCTTAGAAGTTAATTTATAGTGAGTCAGAAGCCTTTGTCAAACAAATTACTTTCATTTTTCGATTATGGGATTTTTAATGCAATTAGAGGTGGTTAATGAGCTTATTCTTGCTATACCGCAACTTATTATTTTTTTTTTTTCTAAAGTTTCTTGTTTTGTGGTTACGAGATATTTAACTGGCTTTCTGATTTGTTGGTCTAAGCAGTCAAACTTAATGGGGTGGAGTATATAAGTCAACTTACTATAAAATACATAAAGATATAACTTTAAGTTATCTCTGAGTACCAACGATTGATTTCAAATCTCACCATTTGTCATCTTGCATGGTGTATGACTTTTGACGCTGCTCTAGTTTTAGCACATATCTGGTGAAAACGAGGTCCTCTTTAGACCATGTCTGATAACTTCAGAATAACTTGAGGTACTTTCGATAATTACAAGACGTTTCTCTTGCTATGCCAATTTTAGATATTTGAAGGGATATTTGGATCGAAGAGTGATTTTCTCAAAAAAATTTTCTCAATTTTATACAAGTTTCATTTGTCTTCAGTATTTTATTTATATTCTTTAAACCAGTAACTATGAAACCTTTATTCACACAGGTGAATTTCGAAACATGTAGTTTGTGTAAATAAGATATGATAAGGAGTATATACCTGAATATTTTGAATAGGACTATTTATTTATTTATATAAGATAAATGAGTTTATTTTTGACTAGAGTATTAGAATAATAAAGAAATATATAGTTAATTTTCGTATGTTTTGTTTCATCATTTCTTTATATACTAAAATAATCATTGCTGAAATTCCCGGAAACTAATATTGTATGATTCTGTACATAACGTAACAGACAACTTATCAATTTTCTTCTGGCAAATATCTCACACACAACAGCAAAGAGACTCCAACAGTTTCAGAACGGAGTACTGAGAAGGACAGTGCAGGGTACAACATTACAGAGGACAAAAACTGATGTACTGCATACAACCCTAGACTTACCAAAGGTGACAGACTTTATTTCACGGAGACACGTTAAATTCTTTGACAGCCTTCAACACTCGACAAACCCCTTATTTAACACACTGACTCCGACAGGAAAACCACAAAGATGGCAAAAACATGTCAACCAACTTAGTTTTGACCTAAGTTAAAAGTTTTAATTCCCCTTTGCCCAAAAACCCTAGTGAGCCCCATCACTAGATAGTGACTCATAATACTACTTTCTCCAAACCACTGCTCTCTTCAGAACCCTCTTAAAATGCACCTTGGTGCAGTAAAAGAAGCAGAATCATCATAATGAAGAATGAATCGAAAACTTTTGTTAGCCATAGGGGCTTGGAAAAAAAAAAAAAAAAAAAAAAAAAAAAAAAAATCAATTTTCTTAAAATAATAACTTTTTTTTGTATTTTTACTAAGACCGATATTTTTCATTTTTTTTTTTTTTTTTTTTTTTTTACTCTAACCTATTTATTAAAGAAGAAATTGAGGGTTTAAACAATATACCTTTTTTTAATGTTTTTTTTTTTTCCTCCTGGTACCACGCCTTGGTGAATGTGAACCGCTTCGCTTGTCCTCTCGGGTGTCCTTCCCAGTGGTATGAAAATAAATCCCTTCCTGTAAATTCATCCATCCTTGGAAGAGAGTTAGAGTTTTCTCATGGCTCAATTTTTTTTTACTTTTAAACAAATTACAATGACTCACGGTGGATGTCAGCGCTCATCATCATTATACTCCTGGACGTCAGGCGTCTAATGGCCCTTTTGTCTTGTTTTTGTTTCAAAAATATTACACGAGTGGTTTTCTTTTGTAAATTGGTTGTGATGAGAAATATTTTGAATTCGTAGCATTGTCTTGAAAGATTCATCTACACTGTAAGCAGTCTCAGCATATACCAGTAGATTTATCTTCTCCTATTACTAGTAATAGTAAAGTTTGTTTTTTGGATTATTTTTTTTTTGCTCTGTTTGCTTTTTTATTATTCAAATAGTGTTTAATTTTTCGGAACTTTTACATTTTCTTATCGGCATTAATTGTAATTTTATTTTTATCATATGGATAATTATACTGGCCAGGCCCAACTAGTTCTTCGAGTCCAAGGGTAAAACAACTTTTCATTATCATCGAAGCAAATGCTGGTTTTGATCCGAACTTAGTTGGCTTTTCATTATTCTTCGGCGGTTTCACGATGTTTCTCTACTTTATCACTCAGTCTAATAAAGAAACAAACCATAAAGGAAGAACGCTTACCTATTATTGAATCACCAATCTTAGTATGTTGGATTATGTGGAATCGTTTTACATATCAGTTTTTTTTTTTTTTAATAAAGTAACAGTATTATTCCCCAGCTGGCTTTCTATTGTTCGAGAGAAGCTTATTGCTTATTTGAGATAACGTCCTTATGTACTTTGACCAAAGCTGAGAGAAAAGGTTACCAGTTTTAATTTTTACGGCTAAAAACGTTGTTTACAATCTTAGTCAGCTAGAATAGTTAGATTAGTTTAATTTATTAAGACAAGCTCTTTCGTGTTAGATGATAACACCGTCTCCATAAAGATTAGAATATTTCAGTACATGAAATCAGTACTTTGCATTAATTATTGTTTCTATCTTCTGATGTAACTGCCCCGGGTATTAACCCATTAACGGTCAAGGCTTGAATTAGTTGAAAGTTTTGATCATTCTCCAAAGAAATATATTTAGGGTAGTTTGCTAGTTCATCCATATTAGTGACAGAAAACGTTGCACTAACACAAATTGGCCTGTAGAATATATATATATATATATAATAAAGTAAGAATATATATATAAGAATATATATATATATATATTCTTTGACCTTTTTCTTTTTTTTTCTTTTTATTTTATTTTATATTATTTTTTTTTTTTTTTTTTTTCCAAAGATAGCTAAATTGGTACACGTATAAATGCTACAATATTACTGTTTCATGAGAAATTTTATTGACCTTGTTTGAATCATGAAATCCTTTAAAGAAATAAGAAATTACAATGGTACACTATTTCCACACAAAACATTTTAATTTTTTATTTCTAGTATGCTTTAAAGCAATCTGGGTGTAATTTAACATAACATCTCTTGCACAATTGAATTGTGTGACCCTTATTCAGCTATTAATCATTAGCGTTGAAAAATAACCTTTTTTTTTAATCTTTCTTCTTGCCCTCCATTTATTTATTTTATTTACAAATAAAAAAGAAGATTTTGGAAAGTGGTGGTCTTGTTTCGCCTTTTGGTGTTCTCTGCTGCTGATAGGTCCTCTACGGATACGGGCTAAATGGATTTCACTGTTGTTTTTTTTCTTCTGGCCTTTTTCTGCTTGATTAATTTAAAACTCACTGGATTAAAAAAAAAAATAATAGTATAATAATCGTCGATACAAAACAAATGTATCGAGCGTGAAAAAAAGATATTGTTTGTTTATGATCTTCAGCCATAGTTTTAGGATTGATGCTCGTTTCAGCATACTCTCGAATCTGAATTCTCTGTGTAATTACCATCGTTAATTCTAATAAGATTAATCATAAAAATAAGGAGGGATAATCCTATCAAATTGATTTTCAATGAGCCCTGAAACAGTATTTTCTATACTTGAAAATTTGTGATTTTCACAATCTTTACTTCTAATGCACAATCATATATACGCTATGAGATCATATCTAGTCTTACTCGTTGGTATAATATCAACGTGACTTTTACAGCGTCAGTATCGTTAGTTATATAACTTAGGTTGAATTACTAATGTAATTGAACACTTATTTGCGCCATTTGAACATATTGAATTACCTTAGATTGCGTTTTTATTTTTGTAATTAATGACCATGTCATTGAGGTTCGGGTTTCTTTCACTGAGGGTAGAAACGTTTCATGTAAATAAAATTATATTAAGGTTTTCAGTACATAGTTCCATTATCACCATGTGTAGCAGGAAACCGCAAATTAATTAATTACGCATTGGATTAATTTTAGTTTTGCTTGTTGAATGAAATCATAATCCATTCATTAATTAATAACTGTAGAATTCAATTATTGACGAAGGAACAGAGGCTTAAAGCGTCAATGGCTATCAATCGCTCTTCCCAGTCCTCTCTGAAAGCTGCTTGTCAGATTGATATTCCTTGTAGACATTATATTTCCATATTCCCTCCATTGATTTGGTAAATATTGCAATATTGACTGAAATATAAATTAATTTGAAAACTTATTCTTATTATTCTATTAATTAAGTTCAAGTTGTATATTAAAATGAGGTTTTAATAGCGATCGCAAGTTTTAACACCGTCGACTTTCTGAACAAGACCCCTTCACAAATCCTTCGGCTCTATGAAAAAAACAAGGCTCTCAGAAGTCCAGCTCGTTAGTGACTGAGCATCGATCCCACTCATATTACCGCACTTATTCTTCATGCAGAGATTCTTATCGACACGGAGGCTATTAACTGGGATCATTCTTTCGCTAACGATTGGGCTTCAGGTCGCCTCTTGGCTGAATATCAGACAAAAAATATGCTATGCAGAATGTAACTTTGGATCCTTGATAAATAATGATGAAATAACTAATTTTCGGAACGAGTATGTCGACAAAAAATAGTTTCAATGATTTTATATTTTCATTACTGAATTGATTCAATTAACATATTTGGTGGGGAGAGGTGCTTACCTGAAATGTCCACCAACAGCCGGTTCCTAATGGAACGTCCTTAAAATAATTGGAAATGACAAGAAAAAAAAATTTCAGTACGTATTTTCATTATTGCCATTTGCAACAGGAAGCCGCAAATTATTTTACAATTAATTAATTATGCGTCCAATTAAGATTAATTTTACCTTTTGAATAAAATGAACATATTCATGAATGAAGGAACGGTATGATTCAATCATTCGAGGAACAGACGACGTACTTTCCAGAATGCAAAAAAACAATTAATTAATTATCTAATTTAAAACTTAATTAAAAAAAATGATTTAAAATACATTAAATTAAACAAGAACAATGGAATCAAACAATTAGCAAAGAAATAAAAAGTCCACTCTTAAATTATTAAAAAATTAATTAACGAATAAAAAAAATTATATGATTTAACCAATCAATATAATTGGTTACATTTATTTTGCTTATTACTTGAAACAATTTTATTTGTTCCTTATTGTGTCACAAACAAACTTATCCATAAAGATCTTAATGCTCTATGTGTTGCTGATTTGGCTCAAACCAGATAGTTATCCTTTCATGGCAAACACCATACTCACTGGAATCCACAAGTCTCCCAACTTGCCTCCCATTCACTTCCCGATATTCCTCCGAGGCGTCTAAAATGGCCAAGAGGCCTTCAAATGTAGAACGTTTTTTGAAGTGCTACTACTGAGTAGTTATTGACATGTCATTGTAATAATTTTCCTCAAAGTTGTTAGTTGTATGTAATGTTGACAGTTTTAAATATCAATAAATAGTTTAAATATATATATATATATATATATATATATATATATATATATATATATATATATATATATATATATATATATATATATATATTGGCACATTGTTTTAAAAATATTTGGTAATGTACTGTAAACATTTACTCATTTCTAAAGATTAGTATGATATGCGATAAACTAGCCATTTATGAAATCTCACTAACTTCTTCGAAAAAAAATTAACTATAAAAAATCAAGGATTTTGTTTTAGTTATAAAAATCACGGAAAAAAATTGATCATTGTTTTACTTTTTATTGTTCATACAGTGAAGATTGATATTTTTCTAATGTGAATATATAACCTGATTGATAAAACATATAAAATTGACATTTTAATGAATTCCATTATGTTTTTCAATACGTATACTGAGATATATTCCATGTATCTGATTCTACCCAACATTGAAAACATAGTTGATAAGTTGGCTAAATAGATTTGTAAAAAATTCAACAGATCCTCAGTGACCGCTCTTTAGTAACAAACTAATAGTTGATATGCTATGTTAATAGTTTATAGAAGCTGATTTTAAGAGTGTTTTTCACAATTTCACTCCTGTTTATTCACTCAATGCCTGTAGTAATTATGGCACCAACAAATATTAAACTTTAATTCAATTTTTTATCACACGTCTTTAGTGAGAAATTTTTTTTTTTTTCTAATTTATTAATGTAACATACCAAACTTAAAAGAAACTGCTCGTTGCTTCCACCACTCCAAATTACGAGACGAACTTTCAAAGCTCGCAATAAATTACAAAAGACTTATTTACACGACAGTAATTACACCCATTCGGACATAGGGAGTTAAGTTTAGTGCTCTACTAAGCATTCTTATTATTTTGTATCTAATCTTCACATTCCAAAATCCTTCTTAAAATCCTCGACACTGCTTATTATGTCACAAACGAACTTATCCACAAAGTTCTTAATGTTTCGTATGTTGCTGATTTGGCTCAAACCAGATAGTTCCATTCATGACAAACTCCATACCCACTCGAATCCACTAGACTCCCGACTTGCCTCACACTCAGTTCCAGACGATGTAGAAATTTATTGAAGTGCTACTAGTAAATAGTTCTAGTAAATAGTCTTTGTATTTATTTTCCTGAAATTTACTTGTGTATACAATATATATAAATTTGTAAATATCAATAAATATTCAAAGAAAAAAAAATATTAATCTGAAATTTTATTCTAGGTGTACCAAAAGAGAACTGTCCTGTCATATGAGATTTGTTAACATTCTGATTTTAATCCAAAACAAACATTCAATATCATTTGCTGCTAGGTATTTCAAAATTTGTTACCTTCATCACGAGAAGATTAGCTTTAAAAATAAATACGAGACGTCTCATACATTAGCTATTATTACTTCATTTTCATTTCATCACAATATCACTATTTATATTTATATCACCGTATAAATTCTGTTTCACTGTAAAAATACTCTTCAAAAATATTATGTTTTTTTACTGTAGTCAGTAAAATGGTTGAGTGAAAATCTCAAGTTATTAGAATAATGTATTCAACTAACTTGAGAATTCTGATTATTTATTACATGGCGAAAAAAAATCACATAAAAATCAACATTATTACCTCAATCATTCGTATATGATATTTTTTTCCCCTTGAAATTCAAAGGTATTCGTTACACCCTTGGCAATGAGAGAATCCAAACATTTAGGAGAAGCATATATAATTTGTGACTAAATGGATGCTGACATGCCATTAGGTTCGAGGCTATAAACGCACTAATGACGGGTATGAAGGAGTTTAAACGATTCAAATCACGTAAGAACAGTCAAGGTAACCATGAGAGTCGTTAGCGTTTGAATTTATCAAACATTGTTTTATTTACTAATCATTGTTTTTATGTCCATATTTAACAATAATTCAATTCAGCTCTTTCAGTAGGGCTAATCGAATCCTGACTTTTATATTTGCTGAGAATGATTACAGCTCTTAGGCGAGTATCACAGAAAATTACAAGTAAAATTTTGGTTAATAAGTTGATGTTAACATGTTCACCAAATTACCTTTTAATAGTAGAATACGAGTTGATTCATGGAACAACAGAGCATTTTTGAATGAACGTTCGTTTACTTTTCTATAATAGAATGGAGTATTTATCCAGAATTTTTGTTTTTTATGTCTGTTTTTATTATGCTTGCGCATATGAATTTTGAAGGTAAATTTTTCTTACAATTTTCTTAAGCGAATTCGTTGTTGACCGAAAGGTCCTCAAATATTTGTATAAGCTCTTAGAAGTTAATTTATAGTGAGTCAGAAGCCTTTGTCAAACAAATTACTTTCATTTTTCGATTATGGGATTTTTAATGCAATTAGAGGTGGTTAATGAGCTTATTCTTGCTATACCGCAACTTATTATTATTTTTTTTTTTTCTAAAGTTTCTTGTTTTGTGGTTACGAGATATTTAACTGGCTTTCTGATTTGTTGGTCAAAGCAGTCAAACTTAATGGGGTGGAGTATATAAGTCAACTTACTATAAAAGACATAAAGATATAATTTTAAGTTATCTCTGAGTACCAACGATTGATTTCAAATCTCACCATTTGTCATCTTGCATGGTGTATGGCTTTTGACGCTGGTCTAGTTTTAGCACATATCTGGTGAAAACGAGGTCCTCTTTAGACCATGTCTGATAACTTCAGAATAACTTGAGGTACTTTCGATAATAACAAGACGTTTCCTCTTGCTATGCCAATTTTAGATATTTGAAGGGATATTTGGATCGAAGAGTGATTTTCTCAAAAAAATTTTCTCAATTTTATACAAGTTTCATTTGTCTTCAGGATTTTATTCATATTCTTTAACCAGTAACTATGAAACCTTTTATTCACACAGGTGAATTTCGAAACATGTAGTTTTTGTAAATAAGATATGATAAGGAGTATATACCTGAATATTTTGAAATAGGACTATTTATTTATTTATATAAGATAAATGAGTTTATTTTTGACTAGAGTATTAGAATAATAAAGAAATATATAGTTAATTTTCGTATGTTTTGTTTCATCATTTCTTTATATACTAAAATAATCATTTCTGAAATTCCCGGAAACTAATATTGTATGATTCTGTACATAACGTAACAGACAACTTATCAATTTTCTTAAAATAATAACTTTTTTTTTTTGTATTTTTACTAATACCGATATTTTTCTTTTTTTTTTTTTTTTTTTTTTTTTTTACTCTAACCTATTTATTAAAGAAGAAATTGAGGGTTTAAACAATATACCTTTTTTTAATGTTTTTTTTTTTCCTCCTGGTACCACGCCTTGGTGAATGTGAACCGCTTCGCTTGTCCTCTCGGGTGTCCTTCCCAGTGGTATGAAAATAAATCCCTTCCTGTAAATTCATCCATCCTTGGAAGAGAGTTAAAGTTTTCTCATGGCTCAATTTTTTTTTTACTTTTAAACAAATTACAATGACTCACGGTGGATGTCAGCGCTCATCATCATTATACTCCTGGACGTCAGGCGTCTAATGGCCCTTTTGTCTTGTTTTGAAAATATTACACGAGTGGTTTTCTTTTGTAAATTGGTGTGATGAGAAATATTTTGAATTCGTAGCATTGTCTTGAAAGATTCATCTACACTGTAAGCAGTCTCAGCATATACCAGTAGATTTATCTTCTCCTATTACTAGTAATAGTAAAGTTTTGTTTTTTTTGGATTATTTTTTTTTTTTTTGCTCTGTTTGCTTTTTTATTATTCAAATAGTGTTTAATTTTTTGGAACTTTTACATTTTCTTAACGGCATTAATTGTAATTTTATTTTTACCATATGGATAATTATACTGGCCAGGCCCAACTAGTTCTTCGAGTCCAAGGGTAAGACAACTTTTCATTATCACCGAAGCAAATGCTGGTTTTGATCCGAACTTAGTTGGCTTTTCATAATTCTTCGGCGGTTTCACGATGTTTCTCTACTTTATCACTCAGTCTAATAAAGAAACAAACCATAAAGGAAGAACGCTTACCTATTATTGAATCACCAATCTTAGTATGTTGGATTATGTGGAATCGTTTTACATATCAGTTTTTTTTTTTTTAATAAAGTAACAGTATTATTCCCCAGCTGGCTTTCTATTGTTCGAGAGAAGCTTATTGCTTATTTGAGATAACGTCCTTATGTACTTTGACCAAAGCTGAGAGAAAAGGTTACCAGTTTTAATTTTTACGGCTAAAAACGTTGTTTACAATCTTAGTCAGCTAGAATAGTTAGATTAGTTTAATTTATTAAGACATGCTCTTTCGTGTTAGATGATAACACCGTCTCCATAAAGATTTAGAATATTTCAGTACATGAAATCAGTACTTTGCATTAATTATTGTTTCTATCTTCTGATGTAACTGCCCCGGGTATTAACCCATTAACGGTCAAGGCTTGAATTAGTTGAAAGTTTTGATCATTCTCCAAAGAAATATATTTAGGGTAGTTTGCTAGTTCATCCATATTAGTGACAGAAAACGTTGCACTAACACAAATTGGCCTGTAGAATATATATATATAAGTTATCTTCAATTTAAAAGTAAAGACTTTTTAAAAAAGAAGTTTATTCAATAAAAGTTACAATATCAGAAAGAAGAGTGGCGTGGAGACGGCTCTGGATGTACTGAGAGAAATTTTCTTCCGTTTGAATGATAAATTTTCTGCCATAAAGATATGGTCGGAAATATTTGGTAGCCCAAACAATAGCTAGAAGTTCGCGTTCAATAGTGGACAGTTTTGATTCACTTTCGTTTAAAGTACGGCTCGCGTAAGCTATCGGAAGATCTCGTCCTCCGTGCGTCTGTGACAATACAGCGCCCAAGGCTACGTTTGATGCATCTGTCGTTAAACAAAATGTTTTGTTGAAGTCCGGATATTGCAGGATGGGATTATTAATCAAAATATTTTTACTGGTTTCAAAACTATCTAAATAATTTTTATCCGCGATGTTAATTTTCGATCCTTTTTTTAAACATTGGGTCAAAGGTTTTGTGAGGTGTGCAAAATTTGGAATAAAACGGCGATAATATCCTAGTAGTCCAAGGAAAGCTTTAATTTGTTTAGTAGTCTTCGGTATGGGATAATTTTTTATAGCAAGGATTTTATTAGGGTTTGGTTTTTACTCCGTTTGATGTGACGAGATGTCCTAAATATTCTATTTCCTTTTTTAGAAATTCGGTTTTATCGGGCTGAATTTTTAAGTTAGATTCTCTTAGTTTTTTAAAAACTTGCTTTAAAATTGATAAATGCTCCTGAAGGGACGTACTGTAAATTATTATATCATCTAAATAGGCAACACAATTTGGAACGCCCATGAGTATGTTGTTAATCACTCTCATAAATGTTGGTGGACTATTTTTTTTTAATCCAAAGGTAACCTTAGGAACTCGTAATGACCGTTTACGGTTGAGAATGCTGTTTTAGGGATACTCTCTTCATCCAATAAAATTTGATGAAACGAACTTGTTAGGTCGATTGTTGAAAAGTAACTGCTTTTGCCTAATTTATCCAGCAGTTCGGTTATATGCGGAATAGGATACTTATCATCGACCGTTTTCTCATTTAATTTCCTATAATCAATTACTATTCTCCACTTTTGTATTCCCGATTGGTCTAATTTTTTTGGAACTACCCAAATTGGACTATTGTAAGGTGAAAAAGAAGGGCGAATGATTTGTTGCTCTAGCATTTCGTCAATTTGTCTTTTCACTTCGTTTTGAAATATTTGAGGATATCGGTAATTTTTTAGTATAGACTGGGATCTCGTCTTTAGTTAGGATTTTATGTTTGATTTGCGTATTTGCAGTTAGTGGAGTACTTTTTTAAATAAAATAGATCAGAATATTGTTTTATTAAATTTTGAATTTCTTTTTTTCTTCTTCGTTTAAATGGTCCGTGCGAATAAGATTTTTGACTTCATTGAAATCTGATTCTTTTGTTTTAATTAAATTTATATTATGAGATTCGTTATTTTTAAAAATTCTGATTGGTTTCACAAGGATTGGGGTTTTAATAGTTAATCTAAATGACCGATCCGAATTATTTTTTACCGTACATATAGCTTCGTTATTTTTTAATTGAAATTAAACCTTCATGAATTTTAAGACAATTATTGAAATCGGTATGAGGAATGATTCCTTCTCCATTTGAGATATTTTTGATTGGAATTTTGATTACGGTTTCAGAATCGTTGTTTAAGATGTAAGTATATTCAGATTGGGGGGGTCTGTTGTCATAATGAATTGTTAAATTGCCAAAAGGTGTGATTAGTATATCATTTACTAAATCAATTTTCGCACCTAATAATTTAAGACTGTCTGTTACAAACAATAAATCGAATTTAGGATGGAAGTCAAAAATGCCAAATTTCAGGAGAGTTTTGGTGTTGGGAAATAATTTAGATGAATCTACATTAGCATTAAAATTTTGTATAGAAGAACCGTGCGCGCTAGTAAGTTTAAATGGTTCGTGAGTATGTTATTAAAAAAATATTTATTTGCTACAAGGACGGATACAAGCGATTTTGTGCACGCAGTGTCTATTAGAATTTTTAAGTTTGACTTTGGTGGAATTATATATGGAAGAGCACTAAAACGGGTTAAATTAAATAGGTCTATTACGTCCATGGTTCCTGTGCTAGGCTGGGATCTAAAAAATTACTTTGATCACTATCCAGATTATTTTGATCAGTGTATTGTTGATTTTCTTGATGATCGTCTGGAAATGATACAGTGGGATAGTCGGGTGGTTGAGCATTTGGTAATTCAGTAATTTGGGATTCACTTACGGACTGTTCCGAGTTTAGATTATGAAGTTCTTCAATTTCTAGGTTTGGGTTTTTCCGAACTGGGGTATTGAGAAAAGATTTAAATTTTACACTTTGATCAGGTTGTCTCTGATATTGGGAATTACTTCTATAATTACTATTGACACTCATAGGGGTTGACTGATTAGGTTGTTGGGGTCTATATTGATGATATTGGTGTGGTATATATTGATTAGGTTGTTGTTGGGGTCTATATTGATTAGGTTGTTGGGGTCTATACTGATTAGGTTGTTGGGGTCTATACTGATTTGAGATTACATTTTTAGCAGGTTGAATTGCTTTGTACTGGTTTACTGGGAAATAGTTTATGAATTGTTGGCGATTTTTTGTGTATTGGTTTGTTATGGTTTTGGTGTGGGCGATAAGTGTCGATGACAATTGAAAATCGTTCGTTAGCATGTTTATTGCCTGATTTAGGTCTATCGGATTTTTGGTTCTCATGAAAGAGCCAAGCGGTTCTTTCAGTCCTTTTAACAAAACTCTTAGTGCTAATTTTTCGATATATTTCGTGAGGACTAACGCCTCCATCGGCATTTCGCTCCTTAAATAACTAATTTGCAACTGTAATGTTTTTTGTATTTTATTATAAAATTCGAAAGGGGTTTCGTTGCCTTGTTTCATTCCCGCCATTTCAATATTTAGAGTGTACGCGTCGCGTTTGTCGGCGTACCCTTTGTTTTAACGCATTTTTAATATCGTCCCAGGTATTGATATATTTACTATTAACCATGTCGGCGGCAGCTCCTTTAATTTTAGCACGAATTGATCCTATTAAATAATCGTTTTGGAAATCGGCAGTATTTTCGTGATTATAAAATTTGTTTATTAATTTATCCGAAATTTCTAGAAATCGCGTTAGTGACATAGGGTCACCATGGAAATCAGGTATCATCTCTAGATACTCTTTCTTTAATGTGGGAGGTGCCATTTTTATAAAATATTTAATATAACAAACAAAAAATAAAATGAGATAGTATGCAATGAAATTAAAATAATATGAAATGAAAATTAAATTTATCCTTAATATACAGTAACTTAATATTTAACTTAATATTAAATAAAAAATTATATTTTAAATAACAAAATATTTCTTTATAGTTATAGTAATGAAATCATAACCTTTTCTTTAAAAATAGAATAGATTTTATTCAAAATTATTAAATTGAAAAATAAAAAAAAGTTTAATATTGAGATAATATCTCTTAAAAAAAAAAAATCACTTACACTAAGATGACTTCGATAGTCAGATCCATGCCAGTTTAACGTCTCGTCTTCCTCTGAATGGACTCGTCAGCAAACAGTTGATACTGATCCTTGATATGCCCTCAAGTTTGACGATGTCCTACCGACTGCGCCAGTTATCTTCAATTTAAAAGTAAAGACTTTTTTAAAAAAGAAGTTTATTCAATAAAAGTTACAATATCAGAAAGAAGAGTGGCGTGGAGACGGCTCTGGATGTACTGAGAGGGAATTACAAAATTTCTTGAGGTTTATTAAGGGTTACAATGGCTTCTTCTAGGAAGCTTTATGCTAACATTACAGTTCACAGGAGAGCAAGTTCCCACGAGGGGTTTCTAAGAAATAGATTACAATGGTTAGGAGTCAAAGCTTAAAATTAAAAATATCTAAGGAAAAATATATAGTGTAACTTATATATATATATATATATTATATATATATATATATTACATATATATATATATATATATATATATATATATATATATATATATATATATAAATAAAGTAAGATATATATATAAGAATATATATAGAATAGAATAGAATAGAATAGAAAATAATTTTATTCTGGGACCAAGTCCCTTAAGAATAACAAATTGTACATAAAGAAATGATATTAGTTACATCTGGTCAGAGACATGATGAAAAATAACACGAAAAATAAAAATACAATAAAAAAAATAAAAATAAAAAATAATAAAATAAAGAAGAAATATTAATATAACAATGATAATATATACCTAGATACTAATGTGATATGTGAACAGGAACATAAGAGAATATTCTACAAATGAGATAATAAATAGGTTATTTGAGACAATGCAAATTATATACAATATAAGAACCCAAATGTTGTATTCGGAATGAGAAAAAATTATATTATAAATATATTGTTAGTAAGCGTCATCTTGGATTAGGAGGAGGTACTGGAAGTAGAGGAATTTAAATGTTTTTAAAGATTTCGCTTGTCTAATATGAGAAGGAATGGAATTCCATAGGATGGTTGAGCGGTATAGGAAAGAGCGCTGGAATGTAGTGGTTCTATGGGATGGGGTATATAGATCAGAGAGACGGGATCTTGTGTTCAGTGACTTGATTGCAGATCTGAATTGAAGCGCATTAAAAATATAGGAAGGATGAAGGGTGCTGATGATTTGGTAAAGGAATGATCCATGGAAATATTTTCTACGGAATGTGGGATAGAGCCAGTTTAATTCGGAATAGAGGAAGGAAACGTGGGGAGCGCCTCGGTTTATCGAAGACAAATCTGGCAAAGCAGTTCATAATTAGTTTCAATCTGCCTTCGAGAACTGCCGAGAGACCACCATAAACTAGACAACCATAATCAAGGTAAGGGAATATTAGGGAGGATACTAGAAGCTTACGAGTTGACTGGGGAAGAAGGTGACGGGATCGGTGGAATAATTTAAGTAGACCTATAGAACGGCGGGAGATTTGGGCAATCTGAGATTTCCAAGATAGGGTCTGATCAAAAATAATTCCAAGATTTTTAACAGAGGAGTAGAAAGGGATAGGATGATCATTTAGGATTAAGGGAGGATACTGGGTGTATGCACTAAGGAGGGAGCTAGATCCTATTATAATGGCCTGAGTTTTCTGTTCATTTAATTGTAATTTATTTAAGGTTGCCCAGGCACTAATTCTATTCAGGTCTTCCTGAATTTTGGCGAAAGCAGAAGGAAGCTCGGAAGGAGGAAAGGAAAGATAGATT
This sequence comes from Euschistus heros, assembly GCA_003667255.2. NCBI lineage: Eukaryota > Metazoa > Arthropoda > Insecta > Hemiptera > Pentatomidae > Euschistus > Euschistus heros. The sequence continues at coordinate 24,282 of RCWM02001427.1, forward strand.
TGGGAGTCATCTGCGTAGAGGTGATAGGAACAGTGCTTAATTGAATTAGGTAGATCGTTGATGTAGGTATTAAAAAGGAGAGGAGAAATGCTGGACCCTTGGGCAATACCAGAAGTAATAGTGAGAAAAGTGGATAAGGATTGGTTAGGTATTTTAACTGCTTGGGAACGGTGAGAAAGGAAAGACTGAAACCCGCGGATGGAACTGATGGAGAAATTTAAAGATTCTAATTTGGAAAAAAGGATAGAGTGGTCCAGGGAATCAAACGCTTTAGAAAAATCCAGAAGTATCAGTACAGTCAGTTTTTTTTTTCGTCTATAGCAGTAAACATGTCATTTGTGATTTTGAGGAGAGCGGATTGTGTGGAGTAGCCGGGTCGAAAACCAGACTGTAGGGGATCGAGGAGATTGGATTCTTCAAGGAAGTTAGATAATTGAGATTGTACTAATCTTTCTAAGGGTTTAGAGAGGTTAGATAAGATGGAAATCGGGCGATAGTCTTTAGGAGATGTGGGATTCAATGTTTTATTTATAGGATGAATTAGGGCTTTTTTCCAGGGGGTAGGGAATACTGAATTTTGAAGGGAAAAATTGTATATAAATAAAAGGACTGGTGTGATTTCGGGAAGACATAGTTTTATCAATTTTATAGGGATTTCATCTATGCCGGTAGAATTGGAATTGGACTTCATTATTGAGGAAATAAGTTCAGAGGGGGAGATGTAGGAAAAATAAAAATTAGCATCGTTGTATGCAGGAGCTGAGGTAGAATGGGAGGAAGGGTGAGGACAATCGGAAGAGAAGGAAGAAACAAAATATGAATTTAGTTCTTCAGGAGAAACAGGATAGGTAGATGGAGATGTGCGTGAATCGAGAAGGGAAAGCTTACGGAGGAGATGCCATTTCGATTTGGAATCAGGAGCGGAAGAGAGGGCTTCATGGAAATAAGTTGATTTTGCTCGACGAATCGAGGCTTGTGTCAAGTTACGAAGCATCCTGAAAGTTTGGTAGTCGTCAGTTATCCTCGTGCGTCTGAATCGTCTGCGTGCTGCATCTCGATTTCGTTGGAGCTGTTTGATTTCTGGACTTATCCAAGGAGCAGGAGGACGACGAAAGGAGGAGGATTTGAGAGGTGCATGGATGTTAAGGATATTTAAGAGGTTTGTGGTGAGGATGTTTACCATGGAGTCAATCGAGGAAGAGGTATAAATTTCAGTCCAGTTCTGAGCTTCAAGGTCTGGAAGGATCTTTTCACGGGTTAGGGATTCTATATTGCGGAAATCAATAGTTTTCGGGCTGAAAGAAGGTGCTTGGATATTGTAAGATATTCGGATTAGATCATGGGAGGATAGGAAAGGAACAGGTAACTGAGAAGAAGCGAGGAGGTTCTTTTCTGAGTCAATAATGAACAAGTCAAGCCAGGTATCAGATGACGAAGTGTGGTGGGTAGGGGAGAACGGAACTAAAAAGAGATGTAGGGAAAAAATAGGTTTTCGAGGAACAACTTATCACGTGAGTCAGAGAGGAAATTGGAATTCAGGTCTCCTGAAATGATGATATTGGTATAGAAAGGAACATAATTGTATAGGGAAGTTTCGAAAGATGAGTCAAAAGGAACATGAGGAGGGCGGTAAACTACCACGTATAGGAGATGGTGAGTTTTGTAGAAATTTCTACAAAAAGAAACTCGATTTGGGGTAGATCAGTAGGATTTGAGCGGTCAAGGATTCGGAACTTGAGGCCATCATGGACAAACAAACCCACACCTCCGCCAGTCCGACCTACTCGGTCATGGCGGATAAGTGTGTAGTTGGGGAGGGAAACTAAGGAAGAGGGAATGAAAGGTTTGAGCCAAGTTTCAGACACTGCAATAATATGGTAGGAATTTCGGGAAAAATATTGAAGGAATTCATCATAATGAGCGGGTAAGGATTGGGCATTTATGTGACAGGTAGTTAGGATGTTGGTCATTTTGAGGAGATGGGGAAGTAAATAGTATCTGATAGGAAGACGCAAACTTTTAGGTAACTGGTTGAATACCAATAATAGAATTTAGTAAAAATAATAGTGATATAAGGCAACAGTTAGATTCTAATAAAAATATAATATAAAATAATAAGGAGAATACTATTAGAGTTATGACATAAAAATGAAAAAATGACAATAGCTAATAATAAAAATACGAAAATAAATTTAGATTTACTAGAATAAAAGAAAATTAATGTAGAATAATTAAAAAGTAAAATATTAATAGATATAACGAGAGCCGTAGAGCATATATATAGTCCGTGAAAAAGTCCGATGTAGGCCGACAAGAAGATGAGGACCGGTAAGTCAGAAGGCGTCGAGGTCTTGTTGCTGATCAATGATAACCACTGGGTGGCCATCATCTTTACGGCATCGCACCCTCCCGGCGGCGAACCAAACATATTTGATTTTTCCCGCTAGTCTCTTCTGTCTGGCGAGCCAGTATAAATGTCTATTATATATTAATATATATATTCTTTGACCTTTTTCTTTTTTTTTCTTTTTATTTTATTTTATATTATTTTTTTTTTCCAAAGATAGCTAAATTGGTACACGTATAAATGCTACAATATTACTGTTTCATGAGAAATTTTATTGACCTTGTTTGAATCATGAAATCCTTTAAAGAAATAAGAAATTACAATGGTACACTATTTCCACACAAAACATTTTAATTTTTTATTTCTAGTATGCTTTAAAGCAATCTGGGGTGTAATTTAACATAACATCGCTCACACAATTGAATTGTGTGACCCTTATTCAGCTATTAATCATTAGCGTTGAAAAATAACCTTTTTTTTTAATCTTTCTTCTTGCCCTCCATTTATTTATTTTATTTACAAATAAAAAAGAAGATTTTGGAAAGTGGTGGTCTTGTTTCGCCTTTTGGTGTTCTCTGCTGCCGATAGGTCCTCTACGGATACGGGCTAAATGGATTTCACTGTTGTTTTTTTTCTTCTGGCCTTTTTTTCTGCTTGATTAATTTAAAACTCACTGGATTAAAAAAAAAAATAATAGTATAATAATCGTCGATACAAAACAAATGTATCGAGCGTGAAAAAAAGATATTGTTTGTTTATGATCTTCAGCCATAGTTTTAGGATTGATGCTCGTTTCAGCATACTCTCGAATCTGAATTCTCTGTGTAATTACCATCGTTAATTCTAATAAGATTAATCATAAAAATAAGGAGGGATAATCCTATCAAATTGATTTTCAATGAGCCCTGAAACAGTATTTTCTATACTTGAAAATTTGTGATTTTCACAATCTTTACTTCTAATGCACAATCATATATACGCTATGAGATCATATCTAGTCTTACTCGTTGGTATAATATCAACGTGACTTTTACAGCGTCAGTATCGTTAGTTATATAACTTAGGTTGAATTACTAATGTAATTGAACACTTATTGCGCCATTTGAACATATTGAATTACCTTAGATTGCGTTTTTATTTTTGTAATTAATGACCATGTCATTGAGGTTCGGGTTTCTTTCACTGAGGGTAGAAACGTTTCATGTAAATAAAATTATATTAAGGTTTTCAGTACATAGTTCCATTATCACCATGTGTAGCAGGAAACCGCAAATTAATTAATTACGCATTGGATTAATTTTAGTTTTGCTTGTTGAATGAAATCAATCCATTCATTAATTAATAACTGTAGAATTCAATTATTGACGAAGGA
>RCWM02001428.1:0-28000 GCA_003667255.2 Euschistus heros
TTACTTAATTCAATTAAATTGTTATCCAAAAAGCTATAAATATGTGGCAAGCGACAATAGCGTTACAGTAAAACTAATGAACCTATCTAAACCAAATTTTAACTACATCATCTTTCAAGATACTATCGATACAATTAGAAAGTTTACTATAATAATAACTTATACTATTATATAAAAGGACAAGCCATTTTACGTTTGTGATCACTAACCACGAATTTTACTGAACTAATCTGTACTAAATATTAACTACATCATCTTCATAGTTCCAAGAAGGTTTAGCAATATTATAATCTACTGATTTTTAATTTATTTTTTATTTAAAAAAAGAAAATATGTAGACAACAGTGAAGTTTGAAAATTGACCAATAGGTGGCGAGTGCCATTCTACTTTTATAGTTCGAAATCAACATCCAACCAGATGAAATCAATAAAGTTATTTCTGCCGAATACAAATTATTACTAAATCAAAATGTCGATCCTTTGCTTTTTTATATTGTGTGTAAAAATATGATCCACGGGCCTTCTGCCATAAGCAATAATAATGCAGTTTATTTTTCGCAAGAGTTTCTTAATAGTCTTTATCCAACTTGATTACCAGTTCATACATTAAATTAAAAATTTTATGTCTAATGGCGCTTTTACGCAATCTTCAACTGCCTATCAGTGCGATTATAACTAGATTAATAATTACTGCTATGCGTGAAAAAATCATTGAAGAAATAATGCTGAACCACATGCTAAAATACAAGAATCTTATCGATAAACAAATAAAACATTAATTTTTAGTTAAAATTAGCTTTACTTATGGAGGGCGGGCGAAGCCGCGACGGGGATGCTAGTATATTATATTATTTATATCGTCTATGATATCGGTACACTCACTTTCGTAACTGTTTTCTCTATAGCTGTCATTTTTCACGCACAAACATGCTCAAGGCCTCTTCCCGTGAGGAGTGATTATTTTTAGGTTGGATTTGCCAGTAGATACTAATTATAGGCTAGGTAAACTGTAAACTGCATACACTGAAATTCTTGAAATGATCTTCAGTGACAAACTTTTCTTCGTTTAACAATGTCACTGCAGCTAGGAAATGGTCTCATTGGCCTTCCAGATCATAAAGCAATCACATCAGAAAGTAGTCCCTTTGTAAATAGTTTCTCATAAAGCCATTTTTCATTTACAACTACAAAAAGTTGGTTTTGTCGATGGAACCTCGTACGTTTACACAATAATTTTTAATGTTTTTTATTTAAATATTGAACACTGTAACATTAGCCTAAAAAATCACTTTCCCTCTCTATTTAGTGTAAGCATCAGTTTTCATTTTTCCAAATGGTTCACAGGGCCGAACATAGTAATTTCACGTGAGTACAGTCCGAGCTGCATTTTAATGTTATCATTATTTAGGAAAAAATAAATAATATTGATACTAAATGAAGAAAACTTACTTATTTTTTGAGATTCCATAAGAAAAATTAAAATAAAAACTCCTAATAATAAGAATTCACCTATTGGACTTGGATGATGTGAAGAGATCAAACTGTGTCATTCAGAGTCGTCTTTATTCTTGGCATGCAATTTCTCCTTCCCCCCTGCACATGTTTAATTGTCTTATTGCATGATTCTTGTCATACAGGTATTTAAGATATTTCTCAGCTGTCCTAAAATTAAAATATCTGTTAAAAAATTCAACAACAACAACAATAACAATGGCCCAACACTACCATGCAAAACCTTGGCATCTTCCACGATTCCCCTCCATTTATTCCGGTCACCAGCTGCTCTCTTCCAGTACCTCACACCAAGGGTCTTTAGGTCCGCTTCAACGTCTTCCTTCCAGCACAACCTGGGCCTTTCTCTCCCTCTCTTCCCTTCTTCGGGATGCCCATTCAACATTATTTTTGGCATTCTGCAGGAGCTCATTCTATGAACATGGCCTAGCCATCATAATCGTCTTTGCTTAATTGTTGCTACAAAATCTAAAGCATTGTACAAGTCTCTTAGCTCCTGGTTGCTTTTTATCCTACATACAACTTTAGAAGGGCCGTAAATTTTCCTCAAAATGTTTCTCATAATTTTCTTCAAAATTTGAATATAAAAGTAAAGGAATGCTGTAGAAAACTTTTGTTCAAGCCTCATCACATTACAGATTGTTACAACAGAATTACTTGGTCACATATTAAAAGGGTACAAGTAATTAATTTATCTCGGCTGATAAATAACTATTAATTTCCGAAAAACAGTGTATAACAACAACAATGCCACATTCATTAGATAATTATATGTCTAAAATTGATGATAAATTGCGTATTTTTAATATTAAAAATGAGCTCACTTGATCCTTCAAACATCCATAAAGTGTTATCATTGCCAGATCCAATTAAGATATTCTTGTTTTCGTCTGTATTTCGGTAATTATGACACCCTCTTATCTCAGGTGTCTATTCATTGAACTCGGCTATTATTCTTCTAGATTATGAATTTTTTGGTAAATCTATTTTTAGAAGAGAGATGATTTCAAAAAAAAAAAAAAAAAAAAAAAAAAAAAACCTTATCAAACATGTCTTATTTGATCTATTAGGTTTCTATCCTGTCTTAAAATTATTTAAATGTTGATAAATGATGGAGTAAATTCTTGTTTAAAATCGATTGCTCCTTTCCTGATAGATAAGTACGAGACTCCATGATTTGAAAGCATTGACCTTGCTCAGGCAGAATAGAAGGAAACACAGAAGTTCTTTAATGATAAGTTATGCGAGACTTCAGCTGAAAGAGAAATTATCGACAGGTTTCTGTTTTGAAGACCTCAGAATAAAAACAGCAAATGTATTTAAAGACGGCCTTGATTTTGAGGTCAATGACCTATAAATGTTTTTAAAAATAATATTTCTATTGATATTTGCAACTGTATAGTAAATATAAATCCAGTAAATGTGTGGAAAAAGGAATATGACATGACAATAACTCGTAAAGCAACCACACATTGAGACACTTCAATATAAGTTCTATATTAGAAAATCTCGAGGGTATCTGCTTATCAGACGCCTCATTGTCAAGAATAGAATACGAAGCAAGTTGAGAGACTAGTGGATTTGAGTGATTGTGGATGGGCTAAATCAGCCACATATGGGACATTAATATCTTTATGGATAAGTTTGTTTGTGACAAAGTAAGGAGCATTGAGATTTTTCGAAGGATTTTGGATTGTAAGTATTGAATACGTGATGAATTGGATGGTTTAGTGGAGTCCCAAAGCTCAACTCCGTATGCCAAATAGATCCAATCACAGTCATGTATGAGTCTTTTGATTGGGAGCTTTGAAAGTTTGTCTAGTAAATGTTGAAGTAGTCTGTAACGTCGTGCAGTTTCTTGTCGTTTTAGTCTTGTAATGGTAAAATTTAGACGGATTTTAATCATCGCACTATCTGCTTGACTACTTTCCTCTATGAAGACCTTTTCAAATTCAAGTAAACAAACATCTTTTATTTCTTCTTTTTTTTTTCTCTCCTTGCCGTTACATTGCAATGGGAGTATATATATATATATATATATATACACACATACACACGTTTAAATAAATATTTATACAAATACGCTTATGTTTATATAATGTTCAATATAAACAAAACATCTTCCTTACGTTGTTTTCCACGACCTAGGACCTCCAACCTTAGGATGGCAAACATATTATCGTAATGGGCTGGATCGATAACCCTTGAAGCCCTAATACTTGTACACAAGCTGACCATCCCTTGGGTTAACATTCGCAGTAACCTTCAACCCGCGTTCCAATGGGATTTTCCTCTCTGAATTCTTATCCAAACTGGCCTGTCGCCGTCCTTGTGAAAACAGCACATTTGGGCAGTTTTGGAATTATATAATATTTTGGGGGCTGGTCCATTCTGCTTTTGGAACCAGTTTTTTACGTTATTTGTTTGTTTTGTTTTCAACATTTGCCAATTTATTTATGTGTGATTTCTTATACTAAATAACTGATAATTCAAAACATTTTCACTTTGTAAAACTTTATCATAAGGCATAGAGAACTAAAAAAAAAAACACGTCGTAGATTAAATACCTACATAAGAAAAAGAACCATTTAGAATGAAGATTATACGAAACAAAGAATCTTTGGTACCGTATCTATAATGATAAGTGACAACTTAGTATTAAAAGAACCTGGTTTCGATTAATTTTAATTAAACAATCTAGAAAACAAAATCTCTAAATCTGCTCATTGTTTTAAAATATTTATAATATATAATGTCTCAAAAAATTGCGAGCAAATAGTTGAAAAATTAAATAAAAACTGTAAACGAACTCTGAGTCATAATGTAAAATATTTTTAAAATTTGTGAGGGTAGAGTTATATTCGGACGCCATATGGAAAAAGTCACATTAATCAAATTGATTAGAACTTCTGGTAATTTTCCTAAATTAATGAGAATTACTTTAATTATTACACTTTACTGTAATAATAATTCTGTATTTATAATATGATTCATATATTTAAATAAACATTGTGGGTTATTTAAAATCACTAGGTTAGCATTATACGATCTTGTGTACAACAAAAACAAAAGTGTTCTACTATCGTTAAAGAATTCCAAAGTCCTCAGTTGTTTTATTCGCTATAAAATTTTATTGGTTTAAAAATTTATGTAAATTAAAAACGACTATATTTAGGAAAGGGCAATTAAAATTTAAAAGGAATGTAATTTTTTAATTATGCGTCAAAATAAAAACAAAATTGATTAATCATAAACCATGATAAATTATACAATCTATATATTTTATATCGTTCAATAACTATATTCATTCTAGTACAACCTATTTTTTCTATTTCCTGGAATATCCCTCATAAATGATGTTGATCGTTTGTTAGTAATATCAGGAATAATTTTGCTATTGTCTAAAATATTTTAAAAGTAATTAAAATGTACAAAAGCAATACAATTATACAAGTAATTTTGATGACACTACGGGACCGTAGGAATCGTTGACAACACTTGGTTCTGCAAGGTCGGTTATTAAAGCTTGGATTTTTCCGTGTTTTTACACGCGTTAGTAAACAACAGTCACGGAGCCATCTTCACGTTTTATTGCAAATAACTTTAACCAGATTAGTTTAATTTTACGCACTTCGTATATTTTACAATTTTCAAAGGAAGAGAATTTTAAAAATTGAATATTATTTATGTATAGCATAGTTCTTTTCTGTTATCTTTTTTTTTCTTTATTCTTTTTTATTTATTGTTACCTACAGTACATAATGTACGAATGTAATCTCGTGACAGACTGTATACCTAATTACTCAATAAAAGATTTTAAAAAAAATAAAAATAAAAGTAAAGCTGTTCGAAATTATTGACTTATTTAAATAATAATATTATGTTTAGTGATTGTTATTTAACAATTATTTTGATCAGCTCCATTTATATCGTTAATGGCGTTTTAAATTGTTGTAATTTATATGGAAAAGATGGGAAAAGATGGATAACAGAAATCATGAATTACGTTCAGAAAAACATATCGATAATTTTTGCTCGATAATGCTAAAAATGACATGTAACTTTTTTTTAAAGCAACTACCGATGGGAAGCACTTATAAAGAAAGGTTCGATATAATGAAGTACTATATAAGAAGATCCCCGAGGCCATCTTCTCGATAATTACAAAAGAAAAAAAGAAAAAGAAAAAGGTTTTTGGTTAAAATGTGAAATCGCACATCACTATTGTAGTTTTGTTTTTCTTTATAGAAAACATTTCTGTAAATGTTTAAAAAAATAAAATAAATTATCATCAATTATAAATTATTGATTGGTGATTTTTAATAAATCATGTATGTATATAATAAAATATTGCACTACTGTTTATTGTTATTTATTGTGGAATGTACCACAAGTTATATGTAATTACTCATTAAAATGAAAATGATACAATAGGTAAACTAATAATTAAATATTATTATTAATGTAGATTCCATTTTATTTAATACAGATATAAATTTTGAACATACACAGCAAGAATTTTGCAGGTTTACGAGTTCCGTTTAAGAAAACGCTGGACGAGAGAGAGTTTGCTCTAAAGGTTTAGGTTGGTTAAATGTATTTAAACAGAGAAGGTAATTAAAGAAATGCTGTTGTTATGTGTTCGCCATGTTTGATTTTAAATTTTAATATTTTATAATTATTTATTTTAAAATAAATTATTTTATATTTTTAAAACCAGGTTATCAGGTCTAAAAACAAAATATGACTTTTTTTTTTCTAAACAGTGCCAAAACGTAGGCACAATAATCATAAAGCTTACGCGTTTCTATTTTCAGACTTATTCAATTATCTTCATAATAATTTATTAGTACGAGAATATGGCATATTTATAATATGAAGTATTCTTGCAAACTCCTCTCCCCACCCCCTCAATGTACATATCAGTAAATATATTTACTTATAAGGGTAATTAATATATCAACGCTTTCTGCATATTTATAGAGACAAAACTGCTAATTATAGGAATTTTATCTTGATTTACCAAAATCAGGCAAATGAATTTCTAACAAACTTTTAACTTTAAACTAATCCGATCATTCTCACCTAATTAAAAAAAAAACACTTATTGCTTAATTTTTTAGGTTTAAAAATTTAATATTAGACTATATTCCTCTTCTACTGTAACTCAGTTACATTTAGGAATTGCTGTGTACAATAAAAAAAAAAAATAGTTTTCAAACATTTTTGATAGTTAATTATAATTAGTTTAATTATTATTAGATAATAGGGTTCATTTTTTCTTTAAGTAGGCCTAACCTAAGAACTAAAAGTTAAAAAAAATAAATAAATATATACATTTTTTTAGACATTTTAATATTCTTAATTAATATTAACCTGGAACCACTTACTCACCAACCGAGATATGTTACCAGCACAACCCTTACCCAATAAAACTATTCGAATCATCAAAATCTCATCATTCATTTCTAATAAGCTCACATTCACTCTCATCGTGTAGGAGTATCAGTCTACCTACGACGAAGAAGACAGGACTTCAAATGCCGAAAGGCAAAACAAGACTCTATCAATTTCTTCCTTTATCCTCAGTATAATTTAAAATAAAGTCAGAAAAAAAAATAAAATAAAATAAAAAAAAAAATAAATCTATCTAGTCTCGGTAACAAATCTATTATTATTATTATTATTCAGGATAGGAAGCGATTTACAGAATTACACTATTATAACAATATATTTAAAATTAAATTATTATACTGTCATATATAAATATAAATTAAAACATTATTATATTATATAGTATTTATAATATTATTATAAACTTAAAAGTTAAAATATTATAGTTCTATAACAAGTACTGCTTGAATTGTCTTGCCTTCGATATATAGTTAGTATATATAGACTTTCATATTCATACAGCATGGGAAATAAAATACATTGTAAATGTTGTTTTTCTTACCTCCGAAATTTATTTATTCGATAATTTATCATTCCAACATGTAAAAATAAAAATAAAATTTTGTTGGGTATCCTTTGATTTTAATTACCTTATACAAGTTTTTTTTGGTTATAAGTAGAGTTTGAAAACAACTAATCCCCTTCAATAAATAAATTATTTCTCTTATTAAAAACGTAGCAGCCTCTATTACATCTCTTAATTCATATGCGATATTAAATATATATTTATAGAAAAGGAAAAAAAAACCAAAATGAAAATAAATATAGGCGACCTTAAATAAATTACAACTTAACGAAAAGAAGACTCGGGCCATTATAATAGGCTCTAGCTCCCTCCTTAATTCCTACTCACAATACCCTCCTTTAACCTTAAATAATCATCCTATCTCTTTCTACTTCTCTGTAAAAAATCTCGGGATTGTTTTTGATCAAGCCCTTTCTTGGAAACCTCAGATTGCCCAAATTTCCCGCCGTTCCATAGGCCTTCTCAAATTATTCCATCGAAACCTTTACCTTCTTCCCCAGTCAACCCGTAAGCTTTTAGTCTCTTTCTTATTATTCCCTTACATTGACTATGGTTGTCTGGTTTACGGTGGCCTCTCGACGGTTATCGAGGACAGACTGAAGCGAATCATCAACTGCTTCGTCAGGTATGTCTTCGGTAGTCCGAGGCGTTCCCATGTTTCCCACCTCTATTCCCAACTAAATTGGCTCTATCCCCCTTTCCGTAAACAATATTTCCATGGAACATTCCTGTACCAAATTATCAATATACCCTTCAACCTTTTATATTTACAATAAGCTTCAATTAAGATCTGCAGTCAATCCGATATATACAAGATCCCGTCTTTCTGATCTGTATACCCCATTCCATAGAACTTCAACATTCCAACGCTCCTTCCTTTTCCGTTCACCAATCCTCTGGAACTCCATCCCTCCTCACATCAGACAAGCTAAATCCCTGAAAACATTCAAATATTTCTATTTCCAATACCTCCTTCTCATCCAATCTGACGCTTGCTAACTATCTACCTACTTAGTCAAAAATTGTTATTGCATTGCTGGATTCAGTTCTGGAGTAATTGAAATTCCTTTTAATGCAAATTTCACTTTCCATGAATATAACATTGGGTACTTATATTGTACATACAAATCTAATCATTGTACCAAAAGATTTTTCTATATTATTTTATTTTATTTTTTCTTATTTAATTTTATCTTCTCTAATTAATAGAATGTTATCTTATTTTCTTTTCTGTTTATTTAAATATCATCTATGTACATAGTGTCATTAATGTATTATTGTTTTTCTTTATTTTTTTTATCTCATTATGTCTCTAACCAGATTTAATTTATTTATACCTGTACTTATCTGTTATTCTTAAGGGACTTTGTCCCAGAATAAAATTATTTTTCTATTCTATTCTATTTTATTCTATAGTATATAAAAATTACTGTCTTTAAGTGTAAATATTTTAAAGGATTTAGGTTTTAATTTTTTTAATTTTTATTATTATTAAAAATATGGCCCGAAAAAAGAACTGAGAAATATTTTTATAAAACCAAGTTTGCAAACTATTTCTGAATTTCCGGCAAAAGACTTGCGGCCCCACTCCAAATATTTCGAATAACTTCATATCCCACCCGGTGAGGCTGTACACTGACGGCAGCTGCTCTATATTTAACGACGTCAGACCCGATGGTCCGTGATCCAAGAGTGAAGTGACCAATCCAGGCGGAAAAGCCTAAAAATAATACAAAAGTATGACCTAATTTTAAATTTAAACACATGTTGATGACCAGAAGGTGTTCTGAGTTTTAAATGGTCAAAAGTCTATAACTATTGGAACAGTTTAAAAACAAATTTACATGAAAGTATTTGAACCTACGGAATTGAGCTTTGGGGCTCCTCTAAACCTTCCGGTACTAAAGGTCGTGGGTTCCAATCCTTTAACTGGGTGAGTTAAAATTTATTCGTGGTGGATCCTCAAAATGAATCATGACGTTCCCACCTCGGCTAGAATAGGTTGTTAACCTGTAGGATAACCCGTCCTTCCTGCCCTGGTTGGAGTAGATAAGGACGTTAGGCCTCAAATACAACAAACAACAAAGAAAAAGAAGTTCTAACAGTGGCAAGCTTCTATAGAAAACTCTTCAACACCACTGTGCGATGACAGTAAATCAAATTATTTTAAAAAGAATGAAAACGTATATGTTAAATCCTACCACAACAATGACAGGAAAATCGTAACTCGCTTAATTATGCAAATTGTGTTCACACATGCATACATATGCTCAGATTGTTCTTCCCGTGCTACTTACTTCCGAAGAATCCACTCAGTACATTTCATGCATAAATAGAAGGTGTGAAATCAACTTTTTGAGTGTGTACGTAGAAAATAATTAGTTAATGAACAGAAATAGACAATGGATAACACTCATTTCAGAAATATATCTTATCTCATTTAAATTAATTTTCTGGCATATCTTTATTTGTATACAGGGTGAGTATCTCTTAGTGTAAAAAAAAAATTGGGTGAAACTAGATCAAAATGTAGCAAAATGCCGCAGACCTCATCTTTCTATTCCAATTCATTGCAGATATACGATAAATCAAAGACTTTTTTTGAGGAAACCACGTTTTTTTTCTATAAAAGCTGTAATATCCCCATTTTGTTTACATATATTTTTCAAATATTTACCACATTTTCAAATTTAGCATTAAATTTTCTATAATAACTGAGTACCTGTAACCTTGAATTTTACAAAATTAGCATCTAAAGAACAGCTTGATCATCATTTGGGGAAGTCACAATGTCTTATATTACTTCAACGCTTACCGTTCTTCGAAAAAACTATCCACAAAACTGCAAATATCACAAAAACTTAAAAATTTAATAAGCTTTCGAATGATACGTTAAACGTAATAATTTTGTTTCGATTTCATGAAGAAATTTACTTTTGAAACTGAAAAAACATGGTGTTTTCATTTAGCATACAAATTATATACTTGTGTAAATAAAACATTATGACAATCCCTTAATGGAAATGTGCATTTTAAACATAATAAACTCTTCATTGGATTAAAAAGCAAAGAAAAAAATTATTGTTTAATAGAAAATAAAGGAAAACTGTCAATAAAGCGACATCAGATCAAAGGATCTTATGTTATTACATTTATTTATTTATTACTATAATTTAGGATTTATTAGATAGATTTCCAATGTAAGGTTTAAAACTCAGTGATAATGAACAGAGACCTCAATTTTGCCATTAGATTCTGAATGCAGAAGATATTAAAGAATACCACTTTTTAAGGCGAATTTATGGATAGATGAGTCTGTTCTACCGTTCCATGTGAAGTATCGTTGGTTTATTCATATTGCTGTCGAATAGTTTTGGAAAATCATAGTTTGCCCAACAGACTGAATGATGAGATTACTAAGATTTGTTACAAAATATCCTACCACAACTTCATCACGATATTCCACCTGAAGTTCGGCAAAATATGATTTTCCAACACCATGGTGCTCCTCCACATTATTCGAAAGCAATACAAATATAAACCAACGATATACATGGATTGGTAGAAATGCCTCCCCCTGTAAAAACGGACTCATCTGCCGATAAAATTCACCTCAAAAAGTAGTATACTTCAACACAATCTGCATACAGAAGCTAACGACAAAATTAAGGTCTATGTTAATTATCATTGAGTTATTAACCTTACATTGAAAATTTAATAAAATAAATCCTAAATAAATAAATGTAAGAACATAAGATCCTCTGATCTGGTGTCGCTTTATTGACAGTTTTTCTTTAGTTTCTATTAAACAACAATTTTTTTCTTTGCTTTTTAATCCAATGAAGAGTATATTATGTTTAAAATGCACATTCCATTAAGGGGTGGCCATAATGTTTTATTTACACAAGTAACTGCTTTGCAAGCTAAATGAGAACACCATGTTTTTTCAGTTTCAAAAGTATGGATTTCATACTTCTCCATCATCAGAGTTCTCCATGAAGTTGAAACAAAACCATTACCTTTAAGGTATCATTTGAAAGCTTATTAAATTTGCACGTTTTTGTGGGATTTCATGTTTTGTGGATAGTTTTTTCGAAAAACGGCGAGCGTTGAAGTAATATAAGACATTGTAACTTTCCTAAATAGGTGAAGATCAAGCTGTTCTTTAGATACGAAGTTTGTAAATTTCAAGGTTACAGGTACTCAGCTATTATAGAAAATTAAATGCTAAATCCGAAAATGTGGTCACAATTTGAAAAATATTTAAACAAAACGGAGATATTACAGCTTTTATGAAAAAAAAACGTAGTTCCCTAATAAAAGTTTTTGATTTATCGTATATCTGCAACGGATTGGAATAGAAAGGTGAAATCTGCGGCATTTTGCTACATTTTTGATCTAGTTTCACTTTTTTTTTTTTTTTTTTTTTTTTACACTAAGAGATATTTACCCTGTATTGTTGTTTTAACACAAAAAAACACTGTAAAACGTATCAACTAAACTGTATTATAAAAATATTACATTGGATTGTTCACCCAAACACATTGTTAAAAATACAGATACTGTATTTTGACGTACTGTACAACATATATATTGTTTTTCTAGACCTGATGAAGGCTTACAATATATTAATATGATTTTATAGTGATTTTTTTTCACTACAGACACCAACTATCTACTTCTTTAAATATTCTAAATTTGGATGTTATATGTATTAGTAAATAAAAGTAGCAAGAGTTCAAACATTGCCACTATAAGAACGTTGTGATTACGGTAACCAGCTAGTAATTTTGTTTTTTTTCTATTAAAATATATTTTTTTTAAATGAAACTAAAGATAAATCATTATTTTTTAAAAGATTGGTTCAAGTATTTACTCCTCATCATTTTGAGCACTTGAGAATTATTTACTCAAAACCATTGACCTTCAGACTCAGATAATTACAATAATAGAACGTCCACTTGAATCGCTAATAACAAGCAGCGAATAATTTAAAATAATGGAGGCCTCCAGCATTAGTTGTATCTCAAGTTTGCTAAGTGCCCAGTTCTTACTATCATGAGATAACGCTTATGGTGTCCTCAAATGAAATGAATTTTACTTTCAAGTATTAGAAAAATATAGCCTAAGGTTTTTCCTCAAGTAATGAAAAAAAAAAAAAAAAATTCAAAAAAAAAAAAAAAAATTCAACGCATTTAAATGCTATTATTATAAAGAGCTGTGTTGAATGAAGGGATAAATATCAAACAGAGTTATATGAATAATATTTCACTGATCCCTCCCATCATTCTACTCTATATCGCTTACATTTTAGATAATGCTGACATAACGATTCTCTCGAAATATGAATATCCAAAATAGGTGCCAACGAATTCAGAAAATCTTTGTGCGATTGGCAGAAACAAGGGGAGTTGGATGCGTGATCTCTGAGCTACAATAACTGATCCTTGTCCAGCTGCTGGGTCTTTTCTAATGTCTATCATTCCCTGAACTATATGAGAGTATTTTTGTTGACAGACTGTCAGATGATTTTCACAAAATTGTGACATAAATATGAAAATTAGACCTAGAAAAAAACTCATATATCCACATAAAAAAATGAATTCAATAAGAAACTAAAGGATATTAGAAAAACGGTATTGTGTAACTAAAATGTAATTAAGCCAAATCCGTGTATGATCTCAAAAATCCAAAAGGTTTTTTTTCTTGTAAGGACGATAAAATGTTTATCGGTTGTACCTAAGCGTTTCTCTCACTCGAAGAATAAATCATGGCATCAATGGAAAAGTTGTAAGCCCATTTGCAAGCTATGTGTATACACACTGATATACATGCCTCGAATAAGTATTGGATGATCCTACGTCATGGCCACAAACCTTGCAGTCTGTGAGCTGAAAGCGCTTCTCTAAATATTTTTAACTATTAAAAGAAGCATTTTTATTTTAAATACGGGAGCTTTTTTTAATGCTTTTGAATCTTAGACAAAGTCTATAACAAAATCAATTTACTTCTGAGTTAAGTCCTGTCTTGTGTAAAATGTTTATATATGACAATACAAGATTATCAAAGAGAGCTCATTTATGCACTCTTCAATTAAAATGATCCTTATTTTGCACCTGCACATTTACTGATAGTTAAATATTTAGTAACCTAAAAAAGTTTTAGAAGAAAAAATGTTTTATTGACAAAATAACTGTCTCGCCCATGAAAATAAGTAATAGTGATCAAAATGAATGCATTCATAAAATACCTTCAGTTAAAAAAAAAAAAATAGTTAAAAAAAAATACAGGAGAGAAATTAAATAAATAATAATTTATTAATCAGTTATAAATAATATATATATTTAAATATTTTATAGTGGGGATATAAGGAAAACAAACTAGGCCAAAATTATCTATTTTAGAATTAAAAATATTTTTTGAAAGATATTATCTATCTTCATATTTGTTTTAATATAAATAAATACTAGGTTATATAAACCCTTGTAAATGAACACAGCCCTAAATTTTAGCTCTTTGTATAATGTATAAGAATGATTTTGTTCCTACTATTTTCATCAATGTTTTCATTCACTAATCTTTTAATTCCTTGTTACTTGAGTTGTCCTTAGGGAGACGCCTACATTTTTAAAAATTCCGTTCATTTAATCATTTCAAAAAAAAAAAAAAAAAAATCGATTTACTGATCCTAACAAACCTTTATTATGAACAACTAGACTGAGTTTATGCAATTTCGAGTGCCATGAACCCGCTTTGGCTGACAGGAACCAAGCCATTTTGCAAACATGACAAAGTTCGTTTGACGAAGGAAAGATCTTAAGAACTGCAAGGAATATTTTTTAAACGCAATATCTATGAGGACTTAAAAATGGATACCGTGAGTTCTTCGCCTCCAAACCAAAGGAGTGGAACCGGTATCAAATCCAATCACTGGCAGAAGGATGGGTGAATGTAGTCGGAAACAATAGACTTTTTTTAAATTGAATAATTTGAAAATTTTTAATCTGAAATGTACTTATTTACTAAGATTTTTGTAATAACCAAGTAGGGCATATCATATTACACTTAGCAATTTAGACTAATAGGACTAATAGCAGTTTAGAAATCAGGAACATCTAAATGAAAGCCGAGTTTCAATAGAACCAAACATTGATCTCTCAGGTTTCTCAGTAGTGTTAGATTAATGGAAAAGACTTGGCCAAAAAAATAAAAATAACACATCACCGGAGGCTGTGTTGGACGAAAGCAATGGGAGATTTATTCAGCACTTTTCAGAGCGGTTTGGATCCAATTCCTGTTTGAATGAAGTTGTATTAATATTCTGGCGATCATGCGAAATGAATCATAAAACTCTTGTTTACCACAAGGCCACAAGGTACTATTTTCTTTCACCTTTTCCCCACAGTTAATAACTCATCACAGCTCACTCTAACAATTAAGGTTTTAGTTTTTCTCCATTATCGCCTTTATATTAAAGAAACAGTTTATTTTTAATAACTTATCAAAGCAGACAGTACTTGAGGATAGGCTATTAAACCTCATATTATGAATTACAGATACAAAACAAAATGGCTATATCGATAAGGCAATGCATAATGGGAGTGTTGATATGGAAATCATGATGTCGAGATAACAGCTAAAGTATCAATATCCAACGAGGTTAATTTTAAAGTAATAATTATCATTGACCTGCAAAGCACAACGCCCTGCCCACAACACACCCACTTAGCCCACCTCGAGTGACGTCAGCTCTCGTTTCAGATATGACTTATCAGGAATTCTCTCATCCATAGATCCTTCATATCTCTCTCATATTCCGTTCTTTTAATCCGAAGAAATATTAAAAGGCTAAGAATAACACTTTACAAAACTGCTTCCAACAGAAGGAATCCTGAGCCAAAATTGTCTAAACTTGATTATTTGTTTTTTTCCCCAAAGGAAAAATCTGTATATATACCATTTTCTAATTTTTAGAGATAATTGTTTCAAACATAAAATAATGTTATAAACAAATGGAATTTTTCGAATGTACATTTGAGGAACGGATGGTAGTAAAGGATGATCAATACAATTAAGAATCGAATTATTTGCTACATCTGCTGTATATGTTAGTAATTTTCAAACTAAGGGCAATTTTTGTCTCCGAATGAAATATGTTCCTAAATAAATAATAAAATCTTATGTTTGCTAGCGTATATGCTTAGTAATGCATTTTTTCAAAATGAAAAATAGCTTATAATACATTTAACTGTAGAATTTTCGGCAAATTTATTTGACTAAAGTGCCAATAGGAAATTACCATGGTTGTTCTGAAATTCAATATTCACAATATTAGGTCGCCATTCAAAGCCTTACTACCAATTATCAAACAATGAATTAAACTCTCCTTCAAAAGTATTGCAACACCCATAATTCTCGACATTTTCCTGGTTTTTACCTTAATCCATACTTGGTTTATATTCATATTAATATTATTTATTAAACATGAGACATTAGGGATTAGACACATCAATGTTTTTCCCTGTTATTGACAAACGACGAAATTTTAGATTATTTTTTTTTCAAATTTCCTTCAGTCCATATTTATCATTCGTTTCGTTATTTACAAGTATGCCAAGACTAGTGGAACCAGTCATTTAAATTTTTTTGACTTATTTGCTTATTGGAAGAAATATTGTAATTTATTTTAATAAAAATTGTCTAGTTTAGGAATGTTTAGTAAAGACTTCAGAACCTTTCTTTATTATGAAAAAAAAAAAAATTAAAATTCAAATATTTCAAAGTGTTGCGATACTTTTGACGAGGAGTTTATTTTATTTGTAAAGTAGATGTATAAAACTTAATTAAACGACTATGTTATTGTATATATCATGCCTAAATGATTTAGACTGCTTAGTACGTTGTCCTTAATTATATTTTAATTACCGTGGATATAAGTTAAAACTAGTACATCGTGAAAGTTAAGTATGAGAGGAAGCTCATTCGAAGAGTGTTTGACGAGTGGTACCCCTACTAGTATAGTAGCCACCTTCTTTAAGATGGCAGCCATCAGTACAATTGTCCATGTAACATGAAAGGGCTGTCAAAAGATGCGTACCTTTTAAAATGTAATTACCATGAGCGCTTTTATTTCAGACAATCATCAGTCAATCATTGTCATGTTATCTCATCACTAAATAAAGTTTGAATTATTTATCCATAATATAAGTAGAATAGAATAGAATAGAAAATTAATTTTATTCTGGCACCAAGTCCCTTAAGAATAGCAACTTAGTACAGAAAGAAATAAAATTAGTTAAATCTGGTCAGAGACATAATGACTAAATAAAATGAAAAAAAATATTTAAAAAAATAAAATAAAGAAGAAGAAGAATATAACAATGATAATGTATAAGTAGATACTAATTAAATATATAAACAGGAAAGTAAGATAACATTCTACAAATGAAATAATAAATTGATTCTTTTGATACAATGCTTATTATATAAAATAAAAGAACCCAAATGTTATATTCAGAGTGAGAAAAGCTTATTTTGAATGGTATCAAACTTGAGCAAATAGTAACGAAAGTGTTCCAGAAAGAGTTAGATATCATTTAATTGAGAATGAAGATTGTTAGCAAGCATCACCTTGGATAAGAAGGAGGTACTGAAAATAGAGAAATTTGAATGTTTGCAGAGATTTCGCTTGTTTAATATGAGAAGGGTTGGAATTCCATAGGATGGTAGAGCGGAATAGGAAAGAGCGCTGGAATGCAGTAGTTCGGTGGGATGGGGTATACAGGTCAGAAAGACGGGATCTTGTATGCATTAAATTGACTGAAGATCTGAATTGAAGCATATTGTAAATATAAGAAGAATGAAGGGTGCTGATAATTTGGTAAAGGAATGATCCAAGGAAATATTTTCTACGGAATTATGGGATAAAGCCAGTTTAATTCGGAATAGAGGAAGGAAACGTGGGAGCACCTCGGTATATCGAAGACAAATCTGGTACGGCAAAGTACGGGTTATTGTTAAAAGGAGAAAATCGATCATTAAATAATAAAAGACTTTGAATCATAAAATGTCATTACCATCCGCGGTAATTTTGTTTTCCCTTGGTAATCACTTATTTCGAGCCTAAAAACCAGTTTTGATTTCGGCAAAATACGTTATTGGCATCTCAATCATCAAAGTGATCATCAGGGATTTTTCATGAATTTTTGGAACTGGTGATTTTTTGGAAATTATCCACCTTAAAGCTGTCCTCACCCATGTATCTGTAGGGTCTTTTTTGATTAAAAAAAAAAAATAATAGCTTTAAATAGCAGTAAAAGAGTACAGAAACTAGTAAAACGTATTTTTACGCGTCACGATCACAACGTGGTTATAGAATCAAATGACCTTAGGACCCCAAAAGAACAATGAGCTAAGGACACTGGTGCTTTCACTCAAGAAGAACGCATTAATCATACCATTTAAGCTCCTCTTGGATAGTTCATTTTCCTTACAGCTCGTGAAGAATACTGAAAAGGAACTGGATGGGGGATCTCCTTGAGGATAAACCGTTTGAAAACGTGTCAGGAAGAGGAACTGCCTTCTCTTCCTCATCACAGATGATCGGATAGCCTACGCTACATTCCTAAATAACTTGAGGGCGGTAAGATGAACCTTGTCAACCTTGCTATGAAGGGTTCACTACGTATAAAATAATAAAGACATATTACTCATCCGTTAACTAGGACATAACCTATTTCTCCAAGAAATACCTACCAATGCGTTAACGTGAATTTTCTTTTCCATATTAAATCTCATTATTTCGCAGAATATTTATTTTTTTATTTTTTTTTTATATTAATATATTGAAATAAATTTTCAAAACTTGCAGGTATACTATGTAGATTTAGGAAGGTCCACAATTGGACGATTATCGGCTTGTGATGCCGATATGATCACACGATTTGTGATGCTGCCAGTTTTCAATGTTGTTCACAGAATTGGATTCTTCTCTTTTTTGTCTAAAACGGGTGACAGATGAAGAACTCGGTTTTTGCGAAATACTGGGTCGCTCTGCACTTCATTTATACCTAGCAATTTTGGGCATTCTGTTATATTTTTCCATAACTCGCCTAAGTACTAGCGTGTGCCACTTTTAGAAGATACATCCTGAGGACTCTATCGTAGATGATATTCAACAATAGCTATCTCATACTCATACTTAGGTATTCTAAAATTCTTCGGTTCATCATACACACACTTAAATATTCTAGGTCTTTGTAT
This sequence comes from Euschistus heros, assembly GCA_003667255.2. Lineage (NCBI taxonomy): Eukaryota > Metazoa > Arthropoda > Insecta > Hemiptera > Pentatomidae > Euschistus > Euschistus heros. The sequence continues at coordinate 18,755 of RCWM02001428.1, forward strand.
AATACTTTTTATTGTTTTTTTATAATATATTTTTTTTAAGGATGAGAAAAAAAATCAATATATAGATCCTAATACGATGAAGAAAAGAAGACATTTTAAGAAAATTTACTTTGAACAAAATTCATCAAAATTATATTTGATTCGATTCAACCAGAAACAAACAATTGATTAAATTCCTCAACAATTACTCATTCGAAATCCTCAAATCTCTCTTGATCCTGTCTATAAATTCTGCTAGTGTAATAAACATTATCAACATGTAATGAATTTTTTTTTTTTTTTTTTACACCATTTCGCCTACGTTTAAATATATACATATATTTAACAAACAGAATCACCTGACCCATAAAGATAAATTGTGTATACTAACTACTTTATTTTTTTTATCCAAATTTAAATAAATACCCTCCTACTTTAAAAAAAAAAAAAGTATTAAAAAATCTCCATTTCTCCCGGATTGGGAAAAACATTAGATCATGGATATATCTATTTATAATCTACTGCATTTTCTATTTTACATTTCAGAGCTTAAAGGATAAAATTACTTAAATTAATAATTAAATAAATAACAATAAATGATTATTCAAAATAAACAAAGTTGAGAGAAAATAGAGGGTTTCAAACGTAAATTTTTTCCTAAACGGTGGATCCTAGTGACAAATGTTATGATAACAAATATTCTCAATTAAGTTTTTCTTATTAGGAAACTGTCGGCAAAGTTTCGATCCGAGCAACTCCGAGCTAGGAGCTTGTCAAATTGTTACATTTTTGACAGTGAAAAAAACTTTACACCAAAAAAGTATAGACCACAAACACAAATAGTCTTTTCTTTATGAGAAGAGATACAATACTCGTTCATTCCATTTTTTATTTTATTTTTTTTGAAAATATCAGATGGCAGTGGTTTCTAAAAGATATTTAATATATTTTAGAATCCACAGCCATCTCAATTTAAAAAAAAAATGAACGAACGAGTTTTGCAGCTCACCTCTTCATAAGAAATGTGTAATTTTATTTGCTTTTTATTTAAGTTAGGTTAAACATCGACGTTTAACTCAACATATGCTATGAGGAGTCTTCAACTGAAAAAATCTCGTAAACAGCCATTGCATTAAAACAACAAATTGGTATGTCATGTTCTTATTAAAATTACAATTTAATTTTGATTGTTTGTATTGGATGGATATTACAATCTGCCTCACTTCAGGGCAATAAGTAATAGTAGTAATAGCAATGATAGTAATGATTCCATTTATACAATAAAAATTGAAAATTCAAATTATAAAATTATATTAAATAAAATAATAAAAATTAAGAAAATATATATATATATATATATATATATATATATATATATATATATATATATATATACACACACACACACACACACAACAACATGACCTTGGAAATTGTTAAACGGGCTTCACTCCTCACTTGAAGGGAAAGAGATTCAAAAAATGTTCTCTAAGCTGGTGTAAAATTTTAATTTAACTTAAAAAAAAAAAAAAAAAATTATATAAAAAAAGTCTCCCTAAAAATCTAATGTCTCCCTAAATGTCTACCAGACCATTCTTAAACCTGCCATATTGCATGAGAGTGAAACCTGGACGCTCACTACGAAGAATGTAGGCATTATAAATAGATGGGAGAAGAAAATTTTGAGGAGGATATATGGCCCTACTAGAGATGGAGACGTATGGAGGATAAAAAGCAACCAGGAACTAAGAGACCTGTACAAAGCTCCAGAATTTGTTGCTACAATAATGCAAAGAAGATTAAAATGGCTGGGCCATAGAATGAGCTCACAAACAATGCTAAAAATCATGCTGAATGGGCATCCCGAAGGAGGTAAGAGAGCAAGAGGAAGACCTTAATTGCGCTTGAGGAAAGACGTTAAAGCGGACGTAAAGACCCTTGGTGTGAGGTATTGTAGGAGAGCGGCTGGTGACCGGAATAAATAGAGGGGAATCGTGGAAGGGGCCAAGGTTCTCCATGGTAGTGTAGCGCCATTGTTGTTGTTAAAAAACAAATATATATAAAACTACACATCTGATATAGAAAAAAAAAAAATTGGGCATTAAAAATATTTTGTTTATTAGATTGTATACTTACTAAAATTATACTATGAAAAATTAGTACACTCGTACAATTTTTCCCATAGTTATAGATATACCATAACCATAGGTTGTGTTCGTGTTTATGGTTAACTGTTTAGCATCGATTAGCAAAAACTTTAGGGACAAAAGTGCAATTCCTGAATTAAGGTGGATTTACCTCCAAAAGTTATTTTTAACGAATGCCCTTACCACACCAAAATGTTGAGTGAATCGGGAATACCCCCAAACGTACCAGTAGCGCTGGGAACCGATGAAAAAAATATATTGATAAACTCATGCAATTCCTGCACATAGAAAAACTAAAAAAATTTAGATAAATCTTAAACATTATTATGATTCCCTTTTATTCTATTTTATTTTTTTTATTTTATATTATTATTATTTTTTTTTTATTGACTATATAGATTATATAGATTACATGAATATTCAACCCTCGTGATGTTTTACGCTCAAAAATCTAAAAAAAAAAAAAAAAAACTTCTAAAAGTTCTGGAACGGGGCTCAATTCATAACTCATGTAAATACCTGAGCAGCTGATAGAATAAAAAAGTAGAGTTGAGCTATAGAGTACAAGAATTAAAGCTGTGTTGAAGTATAGCTGAGGATTCATCATATCTCATACAAGATGGCAGCACACTGAGAGAATAATTAACTTCAAGAAATAAATTTTAATTACACATTGGCATTCTTATCCTTTTATTAATTATTGAACAAGTAATTCAATATGTTTCGGAAACATATATTTTCTAACATCTAAAACAATTCAGTTGAATGAAGTAGATGGCATGATGATGAACCTTATTATACGGGAAATATAGCTCCTAATTCAAAACATTAGAAACATGTTTAATTAATTGTCCAGAGGATAATAAAACGAGAAAAATGCTAAAGTGTAATGAACACTACTAATCTTTTTCAAAATATATAATTCAGGAATTAATGTTATATATGGTAGGGGGTATATATTTAATTATTTAGTAAAAATTTAAATATACAGATGACCTGTTACAGTATTTTTTTTAAAATAATCGAACAAGGTACAATGTTAAGATATCTTTATTTACTATGTTACGATACAATACAATGATACATCACTTTGTACACATGTTTACTTGCTATAATGATCACATGTCTTGAGCAAACAGGCGTTACTTAATGATCTTATATTACTTATATATCACATGAACATGGGGTGTAAATTTTATCACAAAAATATCTTTTGTCTTATAGTTTCTTAAGGAATGCTACACTTTTATTGTTTAATTATGGAATATTAGTTTTAATAGAGAGGGAAAAAAAACAAACAATTTTATTAATTTTTCCTATGAAATATTCCAAGAACTATTGAGTGACCGATTGAGTGAAATTAATTAATTTCATTGAGTTGATAAACACAATAATAAGGAATAGCAAGTTGAGTGAAATTAAAACATATAAATATACTTAATTATCAAGTCCAAGAACTTCTAACTTTACAGTTGACGTAATTTCTTCCAAATTAGTCATGTTGAATCATTAATTAATGAGTTGCAAAAAAATAATGTGGTTCTGGTGGCATTAGAAGAGATACATTTATGCCAATTTGAATTACAAAAATAAATTTTTTATTTAATAAAAATTATCATTGGCATAATGTTTAACGTTGTATATATGATATATAATATAATATATATAATTTATTTATCATATATACGAAACGTCGGCACTATAAATATAAAGTTGTTCTTGTTTTTTTTTTATGAAAACACATGAATGTGTTAATTATACCTGACTGCATCCCAGACTTTTTTCTCTACCATTAAATAATATATTAATGCTAGACTATGGCTCGTATAATTCCAGCCTCATCTTACGATAGGAAGAAAACTAAGGAACTAATAATTCTTTATGATTGAGAGTTTCGTGAAGGATTCTGCCTTAAAGAGATTTTAGAACAGGAATATGGAGAGTATGAAAAAATATTCTATACATACAACGCGGCACCCGAAGAAGATTGTGAGGAACATAGCATTCACATAAATTCTGTGGGACAGGAGAGTTATGCCTGTGCGGATTGAAATCTAAACCTTCCCACTCTGTCTAAAATAAGTTGCTAATCAGTGAACTGCCTTTTCCTTCCTGCCATAGTTAGAGAAAATCAGAAGCAGGCCAAGGATAGTCTAGTTGGATCTAGTCAAGAGGGAATTAGTCAACCAATGCGACATGAATTAGATCTTTATGGTGTAGCGGACGGAGTAAGTTTAAGAGAATAAACTTTTACGATTGTCCTCAAAAAAAACTTTACATAAGCAACTTTTGCTGACACTTCATTATTGTTCGCTATTTAAAGACTGGACTATCTTTTAATGAGACATTAAACAATGGATTGTCTCACGACTGTGTAATATAAATTTAACTAGGTTTGAGTGATGGTTATAGCCATCCATAAATTATATGGACGGATGGTGAAATATATACATATATATTTCATAAATTCCTTATGTATAAAGGGTGAGTATCTCTTAGTGTATTAAAATTAGGTGAAAATAGATCAAAAATGTAGCAAAATGCCGCAAACCTCACCTTTCTATTCCAACCCGTTGCAGATATACTATAAATCAAAGACTTTTTTGAGGAATCCACGTTTTTTTCCATAAAAGCTGTAATATCTCCATTTTATTTAAATATTTTTTCAAATTTTGACTACAGTTTCAGATTTAGCATTACATTTTCTATAATAACTGAGTACCTGTAACCTTGAATTTTACAAACTTGGTATCTAAAGAACAACTTGATCTGAGACCCATCTAGCCATAAATTCACCGCAAAAAGTGGTATTCTTTAATATCATCTGCATTCAGAAGCAAATAAAAATTGAGGTTTACGTTCATTATCATTCAGTTTTAAACCTTACATTGAAAATCTAATAAAATAAATCCTAAATTATAGTAATAAATAAATAAATGTAACAACATAAAATCCTCTGATCTGGTGTCACTTTATTGACAGTTTTCCTTTATTTTCTATTAAACAATAATTTTTTTCTTTGCTTTTTATTCCAATGAAGAGTTTATTATGTTTAAAATGCACTTTTCCATTAAGGGATTGTCATAATGTTTCATATACAGAAGTAACTGATTTGTATGCCAAATGAGAACACCACGTTTTTCGGTTTCAAAAGTAAATTTCTCTATGAAATTGAAACAAAATCATTACTTTTAACATATCATTCGAAAGCTGATTAAATTTTCAAGTTTTTGTGAGATTTGACTTTTTTTTTGATAGTTTTTTTTTTTTCGAAAAACGGTGAGCGTTGAAGTAAATACGACATTGTGACTTCCCCAAATAAGGTGAAGATCAAGCTGTTCTTTAGATACCAAGTTTGTAAAATTCAAGGTTACAGGTACCCAGCTATTATAGAAAATGTAATGCTAAATCCGAAACTGTAGTAAAAATTTGAAAAATATTTAAATAAAATGGAGATATATCTGCAACGGGTTGGAATAGAAAAGTGAGGTTTGCGGCATTTTGCTACATGCACCCTTTCTCTTTTAAACCGTCTTATCTCAGCGTCCACCTTACATTTCCGAATTCCAACTCAAATCTTCAGTTCTTACCTCCGCCAACCCGTTCCCGTCAAACAGACATGTATACTTTTGCTTATTTTTCAGCTGCTATCCAGATACACGAAAACTGTTAATAGCCACTTTTCAGTTGTATATAATATAAAAAATTTATATTCATAATTTTTTTTTGTTTTGAAAAAAAATTATCTTTAATTTTCTGTTACTTTTCATTAATATATTTTTTTTAATAATCCTGATAAATTTCATACGCCCTGGTTAAGTATATGGGAGCGTAAAAAACTATTACAAATTTAGCTGAGAAAATAAACAAAACAATTGGGTATGATTTTTCGCCTGTCAGTTATATTTAATTACCGAAATTCGGCTTTTGAAAATAAGTTCAGAAAACATTTGTCATTTGTTATCTAGACATGACTACCTCAAGCGATTCTGCTGCAGTATGCCTTTGTTACTGCAAAAAAGTGATATTTCAAAACTCTTCTTCAGTTTTTAATTTTGTTTGATTTGGAAAAAAAATGAACTGTTTTACTGTTCTGAAAGCCTAAATACTTCATCGGCCAATAGAAAAATGCAATCAAGTTGAAACAGGTGGAATGAGTGGATAGGCTTCGTCATTATATTTTATGCAGTGAACCGTAATCAGTAAACACATTAAAGATCATGCTTTAACAATGACAATGTTGTTTTTTTGTCTCTAAAGAAATCGTGAACAAATGTACACGTGTGAAGTCGAAGTAAAACGAGTATAACTAAAACCTTTCTTGAAGACGAAGATTTATTTTAATTTTAAAACGAGCTTGCTTAAAGAAAAATTCCTTATCATTTCAGCCCTGCTTTTATTTTTTGACCTGGCTACCCTTAATCTTCAATGACACCTTGTTTTACCTAAACGACAATTTAGGTGCATTATAGCTGGTTTATAATTGGCAAGGGCAGGATAAAAATATACAGAATTAATAGAAAAGTGATGTAGCTTGTTTTGTTCAAAGTATCTAGTTTTATAATCATAATGAAAGAATAGTCATATTTAAAAAATGTTTCTAAAGAATTATTTTTAGATATTTTACCAAACTTCTCAAATACAATTTCAGATTGAAAGGATCAACTTTTTCAACTCCAACCATAAAATAATTTCCAATGCAGCTACTTGATACTTGAGGCGTAGCTATAAAATTATCGATCCTATTTCGTTAAGTGGAGATAATTGATACTTCAATTGTCGATGTTGACGATCTTCTCTCTGTTCATGATATCAACTACGAGAGGACAAACTAAGAAATCAACTTCACTTGAGGTACGCATAATGGTATAGAAGGATCAAACAATTAAGATTGATAAATCATATCATTTGCCTCTTCTATTGGAATTTTTTTATTTGAAGACCAGTTCCGAATGTTAAACATTCATAATCAGTTCTAAAAACATTTAAAAAATATCATAGCAACAACACTTTGCCTCAGAGAATTTAAAATATATAATCCCAAAAGGATTACTGTTTTTCAGATCTGACAGGATCTGACGATATTTGGCCACTCTTCTTCCCAATTAGAATTAGTTTTCATCCTTAAGGAAGAGTGGGTGCTGCTTTTGTTGCATTTGCTTTTGTTGTATACAGGGAGATTCAGGCTAGGACCTTACTGCTCCAACAACCAAGCCGAACTGTTCGCTATCCTTAAAGCCGTATCATTTATTAAAGGCCGTGTTACCAATAATGACTACTGTATACACACGGATAGCCAAATCAGCCTTTTTAAAATCAAAAATATAAATATCCATGAATTCCTCGTAGAAGAAATCAGGCGGGCATTGATCACTTGCTACAGTCAAGGAATACAAATTTCCTTCAAATGGATAAAAGCCCATGCCGGTTTACTTGGAAATGAGCAGGCAGATACAGAAGCTAAAAGCGCGGCAAAGGATACAACTCTTCAAATTGCATTCAATAAAGCACCAATTAGTGCAGTTAAGCACATTTTGAAAACAACGACTCGTCAAACTTGGAATGAAAGATGGACAAATTCAACAAAAGGAAGACATACCTATGAATTCATTAAAACCTTAGACGACAGAAAAAACATTAAAAAACTGAATCACAAACTTACCCAATTTTTGACAGGACACGGCGGAGCTAAAAGTTACTTACACAGATTTAAACTTATTGACAACTGCATTTGTAACTGCGATAGAAACAGTGAGCAAACTTATGATCATCTCATTTATGACTGTAGAAATTTGGAAAGACACAGATACAAGCTGATATCCGCAGTCCTACAGAACGGAGACAAATGGCCGCCTTCAAAGAAGGATCTCATAGATAAATATTTTGATGCATTTGTGGATCATGTTGATTATATGGAACTCAACAATTTAACAATTAATCTATAATAGCTATACATATCTATCATAAATAGATAATCTAATATCTAATACCTATAATATATATCTATATATATATATATATATATATATATATATATATATATATATATATATATATATATATATAATTCTACCTCTATTTGTTTATATATATTATTTTTGTTTTATTTATTTATTTTTATTTATTTGTTTATTTATTTATTTTTTGTTTATCTATTTATTTTGTTTGGCTTCACATTTTATTTATTTATTTATTTTTTTAATTGTATTTATTAATTAACTTCTAATACCATTAAGTAATTATTGTTTATATTTCATATTAATCTCTATATTATTTTAAAATATTTTTGCAATATATATAACTGAACATGTTTGTACAAATATTAATGATAATACGCGTTATGTCGAGAGATGGTACGGCGCAGGAATTACGGCGTAGAGCGCGAGCAGTACGAAGGAGCTCTTCGTCCGAAGAGGCATCAGATTTTTCTGGAGGGTCCGGAACTGAAGAAGAGTCGACGTACAGTGGTGAGGAAGGTTTCTGGAGCGTTTCAGAGGCGGAGAGCGACGCAGAACCCGAGGGCGGCGACAGCAGCGGATGAGAGAAGGAAGCAGAATAAGGCATGAGGAGGGGTGCTGGAGGAGAGGCGACCGCGCGCTCACGTTTGCAACAACGTAAGTGGTCATCGTGATAGCTGGTTGCCAATAATCAAGATGAAGGGTGGAGTGAGGTGCCTAGTGGATACTGGGAGCTCCAACACGTTGATGTCTAAGGAGGCTGTAGAGAGAGTATGCGGTAAGGAGAGGGCACTCCAGGTGCAGGTATGTAGTTGCAAATTAATAACCCTGGGAGGGCCCTGTAGCGTGTTGGGCGAGATAAAGGTCGGGTTAAAAAATTTGCGCAGACGGAAAATAGGTTGTGGGTGCATGTGGTGGAACAGATGCCGCGTGAATATCAAGCGATCGTTGGATGCGATCTGTTTGGGGCAGTGGGCGCGAGCGTGCGCAATAAGAAGGGAAAATGGGCATATTCGTTTGGGAAAAAAAGTGTATAGGTGTCAGCAGATGGTAAACGGGTCGCGCATTGGGGCCGTAAGTAAATTGACGGATTGGAGGGAAGAATTGACGCGCGAATTTGATGATATTTTTTTTTAAGGAAGGGGACGTGCTAAGTGCAACAG